>NW_011627780.1:528605-563239 GCF_000204515.1 Acromyrmex echinatior
TATATATATATATATATATATATATATATATATATACATATATACATATATATAACATTTAGGACTGAATTTCAAATCTTATATATACATTCTTTTAGGATTAAATATTAAATTAAATGATTGAATATAATAATTTATTATCAATTGCCAAAAAAAGGCAATGTTCAGATTTTGCAATAGCTATATGTGCTTTGCAAGCATAAAAATAGGAGAATATGCGTTTCACAATCAATATATATATATTAATTGAATATAGCATATTCAACTAATTTAATTAATAAAAGAGTTATTAATAATTATTTATTGATTGTGTTTATACTTAGAATGTAGTTTAGTTTCAATATTTGATATTCATCTATTTATTGATAACTTTATTTCATGTATAATAATATTTGTAAAAAACCAGGAGACAAAAAATCAGTTGAGCAATAAAAATCAATTAACATTATCTGATAATATTGAAATTACTTGATGGTATTGAAATTATAAAAATTGACAAATTTTAATATTATTAGCTGTAATTACATCGGCACAAACTTTATGCTATACTATTGATTAATTTTAATTTTAATTTATTACTTGAAAGCTAAGAATAATTTACAATTAGACATTCTCGTGTTAAAAATTTAAATTTAAATTAATTGCTGATATACGCTATTAAAGTATTGTAAGCTAGAACGAAAGCGTCGTTATAAAATTGTTTGCTTCGGTCAAAATGGATAGAGAGAGAAAGCGATAATATAAAGATTATCATTTAATTCACTTTAAATTTGCTTTTACTTTTTGCTACTTACTGTATCTCCCAAAAAGTTAGATATTTTTTAAATACCTTTTTTTTAATACCTTAAACGCGCATTATATTGCCATTAAATTTAAATTATCGTATTATATAGAATGGAATTATTTAAATTCAGTCGCATTTGTGAAGGCTTTTCTATTTTTAAGATTTCTGTCTCATGCACGTAAATATTAACGCGCTTGGAAATAAATCTATTCGCAATTCGTTTTTCAAACGTGCAACGTGAAAGTTATAATAGCACGTTTTAAATGGTCGATTATAATAGCACGTTTTAAATGATCTCCCTGAACGAGACCGCAAACGGCTGGCGGGTTTAGGCGCGGGGAACGTGCAAGCCGCACGGAAGTGTTTATGATCTATGGGCGGAGTGCCTGCGATTATGTATGAGGGAAGATTGTGCAAAGTGGATTAGTGGGATATTAGTGGCGGTCAAGCGTGCTGGCGCTTTCAAGATAAATACTTTGGCACGATATAGGCCCCGTGTCGTGTTACAAAACGCCCAGAAATCGTTAGCCACGTCTACGCGTCGCGTGATTGAGTTCCGAAGTAACTCATGTTTAGATGGGGTATGCGTGGCTGGAGCGAAACACTTTTAAACTCTTATTAGAAGCTGAACATACATACGGGGAGGCATTCCTTAACACCTTGTTAATATCACCCTGTCGTTTTAAGAATTTATCTTCGATCGTCGGCGAGATTAGATCTTACCTTACTGCACTACCGGCTGCACGATTTGGAATGATTCTTCTTGTTACATCGTCTTGAATACAGAAGTAGACAGATAATCTTTTACATGCATTTTATTTCGTTCTTTATCGCGCACACTTATTGCTTCTTTATTTCACATATATATTTCTTTTTTTGATACGCTTTTATGTAACTCTCTCGCATTGTATTTTCTTCCTCTGACCGGACTTGCTCTTATACAGTGAACCATATTTTTAGCATGAAATAATGTGTGCATATGTATGTCAGCAACCGTTTGTATATTTTATGTATTTAATGTCAAAAGTTAGTGATATGCTTAGTAGAATACTGAAACGTGACATGCAAGATGTAATTCTATTCGAATATACGAATATGGTATTTAACAGACATTTTAGCAGTGGTTTATTTAAAATAACTAACAGGTTTTTATTCTTGTTTTAATTTTTGTATTACATATCCGCGCGCGAGTACTATCTCATCTCTATTCTGTTTAAACGTAACAAAATTAAATTATAATGAAGATTAAACAGGTTGATATAATAGTTATTTGAAGTTAACTAAAATGAGTTAAATAAACAAAAAAAAAAACAAAATTTTATATTTTACGATCTAAAAGTTTAATTAAAATTTCGTTATCTCTAATTATTTGCAAACTTAAAAAGTTAATGCTTATCATTGAAAGATAAAACGAATCAACTGCTAAATAAATTTTTTTCAATTAGTTTTATAGAAATAAGAAAGTGTAAAAGTATACGAGTAATTGAAATAAATTCGACAAGAGTTGCTCCTGAATGAACAGTAGCTTTACGAAAATGCATCTCGTATTGAACATGAAAATTATGCAATCCATACATGATAATTTTTATTTAAAATAGAGTTTGATTATTCGAACAGCAATACAGATAATTATTACGTACATTTACGTGTAAAACTTTAATATTCTCACGTAACGTGTCTGAGAAGAAAACTGAAAACTTGAAAAGAAAACTACAATGAAAAAGAAAACTACAAATGTACTCGAGGAAGTTTGTTCGCGATTGTAAACCGGCGTGTTCTACATATGGATTCGTAGATTTTTAGACAGCTTGTTGTAGAGTATAACATGTCATAATCATATAGTTATACTGATGTTGGTCGTTGCCAAATATATTCATGTTTTCTCGGGACTCGTTGTTGATGGCTTTCTCTTAATCAAGTTTTTATCAAATAACTTGTATCTTATTATGCTCATTTCTAATAAGTAATAAATTAGCGGAAGTGCAAACAAGTTGAATTGATGACTCCAGTTATTAGTTAGTAATAAATAATATATAATTATAGAGTACGATGAAATCTCTCAATATTATTTTAGACTTTACTGTTCCAAAAAAATTAACACATCGATTACATCGCCTTCACAACTATACAAAAAGAACAATTTTACTCAAATATCTAAAAATTTAGCTAGATCTGAAAATAGTTTTGTTTTAGAATAACTATCAAAATCATTATGTAGGAAACTAAAGGAAAGAATTAGTTATTTTAATAATCAGCTTAAGTGCGTCCTACAATTATTTTAATAATTCAACAAAGTTAGTTTTATTTTAGATACATATCTATTCATTCAAGGTAATATTTTGCTACTCTAGCTAGAATTCTAATAAAATTGTAGTCTTTCATATTTGAAGAAATCTGTTGTACGTAGAATTTCTAGCAATAATATTCTAATAATATATACTAGAAAATGTAGATCTCATAATCAAATAGGAATTATTATTAAATATGAATATCATATAATCACTTTTATATTTTGTTATTTAATTGTATGTTATAGAGAGACTTTCTTGCTAAATTTGACAAATGGTGCAGATAAATTCTATCTCTGTCATCTATTGTGATTAGGTACAAAACATTATATAACATCGCAGCACTTGATAGTTTATCTATTTTAGCTAATTTTTCGTATTTAGATATTACTCGTCATAAAATTGCAAGATTATTTTTTTGAGTGTAGCTAAATTTTCAAATACTTCAATAAAATTATTTTTTCTATATATTGATCGCTTTTAATCATCGCTTTAACATTTAATATAGAACTAATCGAATATAAGATAATGTAATTACAAGGCTGTATACTTAATAATAAATGAGATGTGATAAATTATGACACATCAATTATTTTCGCGTTTAATGGGGAAATTAAATTATGTATTGTTATAGAATATTACTGACAAATTAAAGTTTGATGAAGAATCCATTCTATTTATACGAAATTTATTTATCTACTTATATTTTGTCAGAGACTAAAATACATTGTCACTAATAGCACATGATGTTCAAAAATTAATTTCAAACATTTTGACATTAATAAGATATATATTAAATTTATAAATAATACTTTCATAAACGTGAGAAAGAGAATTAATAAGGTTGTTTTTGTGCTCCTTCTTAATTTTAATAATTAAACAATTTTTTTATATTATATGATTATTAGGAACGTTAAACATAACTATAGGTGGCAACAGAATTCTAATATAAAGCCATAATTAATTATTAGTCTAAAAGGCTAAATATATATCACTGATATACCATTGTCTAAATGCATTTACTACATGGCATCTAAATTCTTTAATTAAATAATTAATAAGTTATTTCTTAAGTAATTATTAAGTAGTTATTAAGTAATTATTAAGATTAATAAGTAAATTATTATTTTTCATTATACTGTTCTGCCATTACATTAATGTTATTTTAGACTACAATTACAAGGTAAAAATAAATACAGTTTATATAGTGAAAAAATTAATTTTTGATTATTCTTGACATATAAATATCCATAACAAGTAGAAATTACTACTAATTGCTTACAAACTTAAGCCTCTACATCGCGTCTAAGTTGTAATCATCGTAAATATTTCAAAATTTTTTTAATTTTTTTATTTTTCATTTTATTTTTTAATTAGATGTCTTATTTTTGAGTTTTTTTAAACATGTTAAACACTACGATCGTAACTTTTAAACTTTTTTGATGATTGTAGTTAGACTAATATTAATTACGGCTTTATAAATCGACATTTTTCTCATCTAATGATTATTTTTGACATTCCTAATGATTATGTAATGCAAAAAAAATGTTTAATGGAAATTAAGAGGGATAAGAAATAGCCTTATTGATCCTCCTATAAATTGTATTTATAATATAGAAATGTAAGAAATATCTTTTTCCATTGTTAGCTTGTTCTTTTATCTCTAGCTGAAAAAAATCATCTCGTATAAGCGACTTTCAGATCACTGTCGAAATGATCAATTCGACCTCGACGTATAATGTTGTTGGTCAAAATACACGCTAAATAAAAACATGTTGATAAAAATTCACGCTAACTTGTTCTTAAAAGACAGCGAAGTCGATTTGCTCTTGGGAAATCTGAGCGAGATTACTGGTATGCACCAGGATCACTTACAAGTATACGTTGTATGGATAGTTGTACGAGTGGTCGGTATGAGAGTTCGGTAACGTTACGAGAATTTCCGAGAGTCTCGCCGGATTATCGAGCTGGCCGTTTTCCCGTGTGCATTTGATCCCAAATGTACCACGGTTGCATCCCTTACCCGATCCGGATCTTTTGATTAAATCATTACGTACTTGAATATATTTCGCGGATAATTACTTTGGTCGTTAGCTATCGTACTAAATGATCTTGCTATAAGAATAATCGAAGCGGAAAAGTCTGAACCATAACGATATTATATGTTTTTTTATAGGCTGATTTGTCAATAATGTACGTATAAAATCATTTTGTTGAACTATCAATATAGGATGTTCAAGCTGATTAAAACGTCAAAATTTTTGTAATATCTCATTAATAAGTTTTTGTTTTATTTGGATATCTTATTATTCTATGATATGCTAAATTGAATGATAAATCTAAAGATATTATTTATATAACTGAAACACATTTTTGTGAAATTTTGATCATGAGTTGAAGAAATTATTTTAACTTACGACTTACATTTAATTTATGTTTTTAATTATGTTTTTAGATAATATTCATAATTGGATTATCTGTCAGTTTGAGAATGCAATTCCAAACATTTATGATTTTTTAAGATCATTTTATAAGCCGCTGTTGTGGACTACATACGCTGTAATATATCTACACATTCAAGTTCTTATCCAAATTTTTCGGCATCAAATTTCTCACGTTGATATACTCAACAATGCTCAATACCATCCATAATGGAAATTTTACGTACACTGCGATGAGTTTTTATATTATTATAATTACCGTCTAAATTATTTGATGTCGTCTTAGTCAAGTGTCTTTCAAATAAGTCGTTGTTTTTTTAAAATCATATTAGTTTTAATATTGAGAATGACTCAATTAAATAGAGTCAAAACGTATGTTATAATAGAATTGTAAATGTATTCTTATTAATATTAGCATTAATAATTATAAAAATGAATTTATAAGCATAATTATTTTATCATGCAATTATAGTCACAAGTACCAAACACTTTCCTTTCAGTGGCAAATAATAACACATTTGTGTCACTTGCATTTGCATGGTACTAAAATATTTATTATTTTCTAACTTAAATGTGCAGAAGATAATGATTTTTAATGAAATTATGCAATGTGAAAACTATATGTCTATATCTTTTACACCATATACATCTTTTATACCATATACGTCTATACAAAAAGGCGACAGTTTTTAAATATAATTTACACAGAAAGAACGATTTTGTTGAAATATTTAAAAATTTAACTAGATACAGATCTAAAAATAATTTTGTTAGGCCATCAAAATAATTAAATTCTAGCATGATGAGAAATGTTATAAAAAGTTTTAATTTTAGCAAGCACATTTAAATGCTTACATAATCATTTTGATAATTCAACAAAATTACTTTTAGATTTTTGTCTAACTAAATTTTTAAATACTATTCAGATATTTCAGCAAAATCGTTTTTTCCATGAACCGACACTGTCTTTTTTTACATTTAACATAATTGAAATTACACTACCTTAATTCTAAAAATTTATTTTGGTGATATACAGTGAGAATACATATTACATATATATATATATATATATATATATATATATATGCTCTATATACATAACTTGTATATAGAATATAACATATATATATATATATATATATATATATGTGCGACATAATTTGTATATAGGATATAACTCACAGGCATTATTAAGCTTGTTAAATTTACAAACTAAACTAGAAAAAATTTCTACAATTTATCCTTTATGATATAAAAAAACTAAATATTTATGTTTCTTATAGCATTGCAATATTTTATCGATATTGTGAAACATCAATGTACGTACATATCGATTTATTGCTTCTCATTTCTTTTTGCTTCGAATCTGAATATTCCGAGATGTTCGGAATGGAACGCGGTTAGACACAAATCGAAGTTATTGGACGAATCTCGTGTACATTTGCGATAAAAGATGCACTCATTATTGTAGTCGTCCTCGAGGCAGTGACCGGCCCATTTTGATCAGTCTTCGATCGCGGCATCGAGTTGCTTCGTTAATGGGTTAAAAGAGGTGCTTCGTTCCGGCTCTTGCAAGGCACTTTACAGATTGCCCCTCAGAGCAGTTAAGCCGTTAAGCCCCATGCTGTACAGAAAATGTTTTAAGAACTTAAGGGCTGTGGCCAGCCTAAAAGGATTATGACCGACCCGGTGTGACCACGCGCGCGAGGATGTTGAAGAGTGGAAGCGCTCGCGCTTATCTCGGTAACGACCGCTCTTAGGTTTTACGGATTTTCCATTCTCCTCGTCAATCGATTGGTAGTTGATGTGCGTGTTGTTATTATCGGCCAGAACGGGAATTTGACGATTACAGCATACTTGTACATATATATGTATAATATATTAAAAAAAGCCCGAGAAAATCTTAATCATTGTTAGTACAAGATTTCGTTATCCACAGCTTGTACTGATACGCGATAATGGTTAAAATTTTGTCAGGCTTTTTTTATAAATTAATATACAAAATGTCACTGGCCGGAAACTTTTGCACGCCACTATATATATATATATATATATATATATATAATTTATTTGAATGAATAAAAATTATTCATTTTGCGTACATATTTTTTTAAAGTAATTATGTGTTTTCTTTCCACCAACTGATTCATTTCATTATTCTTTCATAAAAGTATTAAGATACGATTATCAAAAAGTTAATAGATTACGAGTTATTTAATATTTTATATAAATATGTGTCAGAATAAAGCATAAAATGTCTTATGAACTATTGGTTTTTCGATACCATTATCTTAATACTTTTATATGCAGAATAGTTAAAGGAATTATATTATATGTAAAAAATTCCATTAAAAAAAACAGTGACACCTTCAAATCTCCTAAGCGCTTCCATTTGGGAAAAAATGTTCATCATCACATGATGTCTCTCTCGATACCGAATAATTTTATTTCAAGCATTTCTTCTTATCTCCAAAACTGTGGGTGTTATTCGGATAGCCAGTCTTAGGAGAGACACTCTGTATATGCACGTCAAGTGATCGGGCAAGGTGACGACGTCACGACGTCATTGGATGCGCTCGCGAGATGTCAAATACTATCCATTCCTCGTAAATTCTTCAGCGACGTCGTGTTCGAGGTATTTCGATCTCCTCGCACGTTGGACTCGTCTGGATATTGATATGTAAAATGTGGATGTGTTCTGCGACGAGCGTAAAAAAAGTACTTTGCCTGATGGCGATGTTAGTTTCACATTTTACGATTTTCTGTCCTTCGCCGATTCCGTTATATATATATATATATATATATACGCTCGTGAGCACATCGGGGAGTATCAGCACATCGCGATTCTTTCACGCTGTGGACATAGATAATTTTACGTCACTCGATAATTTTTACGTTGCATCAATACTATCGAAAGTTCATTTTTAATTTAGAAACAAAATTATCTGTTTATTTAGAAGGAATGATTGATAAACGTCTATCGCCTGAAGCATAAGTCCGTTAATGCGATTAAGACGAGTAGTCTATCGAAACGACAAATTACAGAGGCACGACGTTGATGACGGTAGTAGTGCTGGTACCAGTTGCTTTGCTTTTACGAATTTCTCTCTCCAGCCAATCGATATGGGTAAGACGTTTGAGAAATTGAAGACTGCTGGACCGCGTACGTCCAGTTGGTAGTCGGGATAATAGTTGTGCCAGGTGCCTTTCATCATTCTGAGGCGGTAATGGACCGATACCATCGGGATCCGCGGTACTCTATTTCCAGTCCCACAGGCTTTCTATATCGGTGATAATTTGGCACCTGGTATATGCTGGGAAATTCTAAGGCATAGATAGCGCATCGTCGATTATTTCACCTTCCAATATACGAACTAGCGTATCTTAAATAGAAAAATACGAAAAAACACAAACGCCGGCTTCCCGATTTCTGTACAATACGTTCTACCGGCTGTAATGCCAAATATTTGTACGGAAAAATATGTCGATGGAAAGAACTTCTCTTGGAAATTATTCGTGATTTCTCTGATAATAAAATAACTGATAGTTTTGATTTTAATTAATAGTAAACATCGATTCTTTTACATTAAAAAATAAATAAAATTTTTGTTTTTTGTAATGTATTTTTAAAAATAATAGAACTACACAGAAAGAAAAGTATTTGATATTTGTGATTATAATTGCATGGTTAAAAAATTATGTTTAGGAGGTTTTTATTAAAGTTATTACTGCTATAATATTATTGTAGTTTAAAGGAAAGTACTGACATAGGTCTTCTAAAGTAACACCTCTTTATTTCTTAGAAACTAACTATTGCACTTTATTAATACTAATAAAATCATGTTCTGTTTAGCTCATTAAAAAAATACAAACTTATAAGTCATATATTTATAGCTTGTTTCTATATTAAATCAGCTAAAATGAATTCTATGAAAATGTGGAATAAAGTTTTTACGATTTTCTTTTGCAAATTGTGTAGTTTAAGTAATAGTGATTATAATATTATTGATAATATTACGTTATTTTAAATGCTTGTAAATCAGTTTTATTTATATTATTTTTTCTCTTAATACGATTTTTTCATAATACGATTTAAAATTTAAAATTGAGCAGTATAAACCGCCACTTGTCTGTAAAACAGATCTTGAGCTAACTTCTTTATAATGTTGTTTTATAGTGTCAAATAGCTCTATTAGAGCTGAAGATAATCGTGCATACATGGAAAAATTTTTGAAAAACTATCACGTTACATATTTGCATCTTGCAGAACAGCATAAAGTAAATATATTGTATAATTCAATAAAAATTAATTCAATAAAATTTTATAACGAAGTGAAAAGATTCCGGAATATCTTATACACATTTATTTGTATTATACTTTATACAGATAATTTCTGTAAAAAAAAAATAGGAATAAGTAACATTATTGCCTACTGTATCAGTTTTGGAGCCCATTTGGTCAGACGCTCATTTTTGTTTACCTTACGAAAAAAATAATTATTGCAAAATTGCAAACAGTATTAAAAAAACTGCTTACACTATCTCTGATGGAAGACACTTTTTATTTATGTTTTTAAAATTTTATTTTTACCTTTTATTTAAGAAATATTATCTAAAAACAAAGTGATATATCGGTATCGGTGATTTTTCTCTAATAATAACCTTATAGGCATAGTTTTTTCAAATGTGGAAAAATTGTACTATAAATTATGATAATCTGAACTAATATATAGTGACATATATAGTTAAAATACGAATGGAAAATAGAAACAACCATTTTTACGTAATAAATGTAATCGTCATTGTAGTGAACATAACTATTTTCTTAACATTCGCTAACTATTCACATGGTAATAATGACTAAGAAATATGATATAAGCAAAAACTAATTTGATAAGGAAAAACTTAATGCATATCATAGTTATAATGATTATATTTCAATGTTGCAGCAATTTCAATGTATGTACATGGTTAAATTATAAATTTACAGTTGATCCAAAAAATGACTTTAAAATTATAGGTAAATTATAGTACTTGTAACTATTTTTTTTTCTTATGAGAGAACAATTAAACAATCTATGTACAAACATTTTGACGATGAAATGTTCGATGAATTTAATTTTATTTAGCTATACGCTCTTTATTTGCTTTAGTTTATTTTAAAATAATTTTATCTTGAATGTTATATGCATACATATAATAATCATGTTCTCTTATAAAATATTTTCTTGTCTTTTTATTTTATAAAATTAATAATACCATCCTTTTTTTATGATATAATTATAAATAACATCGCGCATTTATGCTCGATATTCTGATAATCCTCTCATACTCGGTATTCAGAAAATTATCCATTTGATAGTGGCATACAAGCGTGCCAGAAAATCAATTACTCGTCGATGAGGTATCGATTGGCAGCGAGAGACGTATTCGCTCCTACGAGCTTCTTCTAATGGGATTGATGCTCATTCGCTTGCGTTATTCGTTCGAAGCACTTCGTTTGGATGTCTCCTTATCTAATTATAAGGAATTTCATTGGTACACTGAAAATTCCTATATTTCTCACATGTCCAAAAATTTTTATGAACCAACAAATAAGATTCTTTACGAATTTTGATACGATTATAAAATTTTATAAAAGTTTAAGGACTTTAAGGAATATATTTACGAGAATTTATAATGTGATGAAATTATATTGCAATATTTATAAAGTAATAAGTAATCAAAGTAATAAGTAATAAAAGAATTTAGTATTTTAAGAAGATTCTCTAATAATCTTACTTTCAGAATATTTAATTTAAAAGGGCAAAGAAATTAATATTTTTAAATGAACAATAAATTTGGTATAAAAATAATTTTTGTCCCCATCATCTTTAATTTCAATTAAAGTCATTATATCGAAATGTCATTGCATAATGTATATAAAAATTTCAAATTTTCTTTGGCGAAATATATCATATGTCTCTACAGATCTTTACGCTATATTCGTTTATCGATGATCGATTTCGGGATGATCGAAATTGGGAATTCCATCTCACACGGCTGGTAACGAGAATGACGAGATTAGATATCGATTACGCTCGCGTCACGCGTCATGAGGAGAAACGATTTTTCGCTGAATCGATGAGCAATTCTTGGCAGAAATGGAATGCTTCAAGGAACGATATGATAATTTTCTGTGGTGAATATCGAGTTTTAAGATATGCTATTTTTCAAATCAGAAAAGTTCTAAGTTTCTTATCTCATGAAATAATATCAAATTATAGTATATTGAATTATACGAAGTATATATATATATATATATATATATATATATAGTATATATTTTATATATATATAAAATATATGTATATATATTTATAGAGTTTATAGAACACATATAAAATCTTTATGTATGATAAATACCAGATATAAGAATATATGATAATCATATTTTTAATAGAGAAAAATTATAAATAATCGCAAATGAATACATAATGTTTTGGTTTTAACAGGATGGGAAAATAAAATTACTCATTTATATGTTCATTACCGATGTGAAATTTTATTTTACTGTTGAACATATATGTTCTTTCGTTTTTTATAGTTTCGTTTCATTTCAACATTGATTTTAAAGTTCTGGACAATATGTACAATTTTGATGACTTCTTACATAAATTTTTTACTTTTTAACTCTATTTCTTCTCGCCTTCAAACAAAGAAATGATTTAGCTTTAACACGAACATACAATGAAGAATGTTAACTCAAGTATTACTTGTAATATTATTTGTTTCTATATATATGTATTCTATACATATGTATAATAAATAATTAAAGTTAAACTTAATATTTCAATTTTTAATGTGGATTTATAGTTAATTTCTATATTTTCCAACATTTTTTTATTACAGTTTTTATGTATTCATTTCCTTAATTTTTTCTTTATTAAATTCTCTTTTTAGCTGAGAAGACTAACAATAAGTTAAGTTGAGACATTAACATTATTATTTAACATTATTTCTTTAACATTATTTATTTGTTAAAGAAAACTAGTTTTAATTTTCATCTCTTTTTTGTTTTTGATGTTATAATAAACTAATTTTTATTTCTTGATGTAATTAAGTATATTTGACTCGTTTTTTACTTCTCTATCTTACTTCTCTAATTTGTAATTGATATTATTTAAATATTAATGTCGAAGAATTATATATCTTTATACAATATATGCAGGGTGTTTTATATCTAACGCACCACCTGCTAATGATGCAGATTCCTGAAATTATTTTGGGACTAAAATTCTAGTACCAAAATATCAAGGCTATAACAGTTTTGAATTATAATCATTTAAAACTATAGTAAATTATACCGTTTATTTGCATGTTCAGGTATGGTACAACACAAAGTGATAAAAGTAAAAACTAATAGTTGCCTTTTGTTAATATTGATATAAATATTACGTAAGCGAAAATAAAATTACAGATATTTCTAATTCTTGATATTTATAATATTATGTTAAAAAAATATTTAGCCTTGACATTATGTAATATATTAAATATTAATATATTACATATTCAATATTAAATATTAATATATATATTAAATTTTCATATAATGCATATATATATATATATATATATGTATAATTGTATATATATTTTCGCGTTGATAAGAATATTGAAAAGAATATTTCGATAAAAGCTATCTTTTTTACTAACAATATCAAAAAATTTTTGAAGATATAAAAATTTAGTACTTGAAAAATGTCATGTATATTTGATCAGTTTAGCACGTTCATATAATGAAAATGCGGATGTAATAAACAGCTTAGACAGAATCTGCACCAAATCGACGGATAAAATGAAACAGTAGATCGATAATGAATCTCAGTGAGAAATAGAAGGAGAATAGTTTCTCGTGAAACGATGCAGGTGCATGTTCACGAAACGTTTTCGATGACCTGGAAATTAACGGAAACCGTTAAAATTGACTTTCATTACGCGAGCTAATTTCGAGGATTCCTCGGGGTATCGGCACAAGTGATAGGACAATGTGTACGCAGAACTCTGGGCTGTTTCATTCATGTTTTAACAGAATTATTTCTTATACATGAGACACATGAACTCATCTAATCGTTAATGATGTTAATGGTTCATATAATAGATAAAATTATTACTAAATAAATCAATTTTTAATTTTGAAAGTTAAAAATTTAAAAATTAATTGAAGTTCAATAGTATTCTGTCACTGAGGAAGGATTAAAAAAGTACACTGATCTATATAGATCTACATAGATATAGGAATTCTAATAGAAAATGTAAATTTAATCAGTTTGATTTCAATTGATAAAAATTTATATTCCAAGAGTATCGTTTTTACCGTTGCAAACTTAAAAATTTTAATCCTTGCTTCATTTTCATGTCGTTTTCAAACTATCGATCGATACGGTTATTTCCTTGGCCAGTTAAAAGAAACGTCGTTTCGCTTGTTACGCGCTCATATTGAATCGGAAAGCCATTTCTCCGGCGTGGCAGTCGACTGTGTCTGTGACATATATATCGAGGAGGAAGGGCGACATTCAACGCGCCGTCATTAACGCTCGCCACGGGAGAGTGCGACGACCTGGGTCGCAATTAGTTCGTGTACCTGGCCCGTGAACCTGGCGAAGAAACGAAACACCGCGCAAAGCGCATCGCGCGATCGCGCAGTCACGTCTCTCTCGTATCGTGGGTACGTACATACGAATGTACGTACGCAAGTACGGCATGCCCGTGTGCTAAAATGCAACATCGCGTACGCAATTATATGGGAAACACGCAAACTCATTGACGTGCCTACGCGTACGCTGTTTTCTCTACTTAGGAGGCGCAATATTCTTTTTCGTCGCGGCTCTCTCGTCGGAGGCTGTAAATATCGTTTGTACGTTCAAGTTGACGTGCACACACGCTCTTGCATGTTTATTTGCTTAGTTATTAATGATGTTTTCTCTGTAACGAAATGAGAAAAACGGGGATATGTAGGTTAATATTGTATGCGAATAAAACTCTTATCATTGCAGTCAACAATTAAACAGCGAGAAGTTATGAAGAGATATAATAAAATTAGCATTTTTAATAATAAAGAAGAAAAGTGTTTTTCATCATTAACAGTAAAAAGTAAAATGTATTAATTTTTATAAACACTGATGTTTTTTCGAGTAGGAATGTCACTGTTGAATGGAGTTTATATCATTGATATAATGCGTATGCAGATGCACTTATTTATCACGGTGCAGATACAATATATTTTCTTATTATAAATTTACAATTTATGTAGCGTAAGATTGCCGAAATTGCATCATTTACTTAAAGGGTCATAACTCAGAAATTATAAATATTCTTAAATTTTTTACAGCACAATAAACTGCGCTATTTTTCTTTTCTTATGTAATTTTGTCATAATTTTTTTGCACTATTATAATGTTTAAAATGAGGATTTTTTTTAAGTATAGTGCAGTTTTGATAACGAGAAAATTCGTTGCCTAATCGCACCATATCAATATTTCTCATTTAAAACATTATGATAACGCAAAAAATTTAAAAGTTACATAAGAAAAGGAAAAAATTGTATTTTATTATGCTGTTAAAAATGTAAGAATAATATTTTTTATAATTTTTGATAATTTCACATGATAATTTCAAAAAGTAATTTAAGGAGTTTCTATGTAAAACAAAATAAACACTTCGTAAATTTACAATATACATTTTTACATAATAATGAATGGAATAAAAATATAAGAAATGGAAAAATTATTATTAAATAACGCGTGATTTAAGAAGTTAGATTGTGGTGCGATTTAGAAAACTAGAGCATTTTTTTAACTTTTATTTATTTTATCTGTAAAAAAAAATGTAAAGCAAACTTTAATCCTATTAATTTAATTTTAATAATATTCTAATCACGACAAAAGGTCAAGACTTAAGCTATTTAACTTATATCTTCTGTAATTCTGCTATGAAATACGTACGAAAAATAATAACGCTATCACGATCACGATATCTTTTATTTACGTATATGTAAATAAAAACACTCTCGTTGCACTTCATGTCGAGTATAACAGAGTAGCGTTACAATATCTAGTTCTTAAATAACCCGTAAGAAAGTATAAATACAATAATTGAATTTTTAAGATAGTGTGACTTAGATTTAAGAGCCGGTGTAATTTCGGCAACTTTATCCTATATACACACACTTATACAAATTATACTCATAGTGCTCAAGCATACTATGGTCATTATTACCGCGACATCATTACACAATGCCAAAGCTTTCATCTTTGTTGGCTTTGGTCTTCCTTGAATTAATTGTGAGGATTATCTTTAGAATTACACAATGTGAACAGTATAACAAGCCAAGGTACTGTCACAGTAGTTATTTATTCTATACGTGATTTAATCTTGGATTCGACAGTAACTTGTTTATATTTATTAGTAAAAGCAATGAAAATTGGAATCAATTTTGTTTTTTAATTGGTTTTGAAATATAATTTTCGATTAAACATATTTTTTCCAAATCGATTGATCAGATTTATTTTGTCGTAACCGAAAATAATTTTATTACTTTTGGAAACTAACATATATAATTTTCTATTTTGATGTAAAATATACCATAAAATGAAAAATTCTAAGCTAACAGTAATTTTTGTTATTGTTATTTTCTCTTTATGTGTAATACATAAAGAGAATAAACGAATATATTTTAACATGTAATATCAGTAATAGACGGAAAGTAATGCGCTTGAAATTAAGTGTGTGCAACATGCACGCACTTAATCAAGACTTTCAATCGAAAATTTTTCATATTTTGAGTCGTCTCTTTTTTTTTTATTACCGCATTACGTTAAGTATCAAATATTCTATTATATTCGCGATGAAGGTTTGTAAACGGTATCTAATCACGAATTGCGGCAATATCTTGCACGTCATCAGAAAACCACTGAAACTATACTGTTGCAAAGAATTGTGGACACTATCGTAGCATGTCCATACGGAAACATGAAACTATTTCCGACTCACAGTTAAATAATATCATCGGAAAGATGAGAAAGCTAAACGCATTTTCAAGAGAAAACATTTTTCTTGAAATAACGTGAGATATACCGTGGAATTACGTCTTTCATTCATTTGCGACAATGTTACGTAAAATCTTTGTTAGATTTTCGAATGCTGTTCTTGCTTTGAATACATGTCTATCTTGTAAAATGGAATCTACACTAAGAAAAAAATTTATTTGAATAGAATAAATTTAGTTCGTTTTTATTTTTTTCGATAAAGAATGTATATATTGTATTTAAGTCAAACATGTTATAATATATTTAAATACACAGTCTCCAATGAAAGCAATACTATTTTATTTAATTAAATTAATTTAGTTAAATAAAAACATTTTCTCTCAAGACACATGAAACAAATTCACTTATAAATTTATTTATTATTAGATGACATTTTTGTTTCGATTTATCGAAATCTATTATACGTATATATTAGAACCAATTTGAACTCTTTTAAAAAAGAAAAAAATATCGAAGATTATATTTTCTTTATTATTTGGAAATACATTACGTAAATAAAAATGTAAACATATAGTTATAAAAAATATAAAAAATGCAAGATTGGATTACAGATAAATAGATCTTCTTTTAAGACAGTGCTGGAGAATAAACTTATATAGCGAATAAAATATTGTATTTGTCTGTATAAAAGTGTATTAATATATCATAAAACGAATGTTCAATCAAAAATCCCCTATAAAAATTTTATACCCTATCACAGCACTTGCTATTCTTGTTATATTTCCGTTCGTGTTGTACCGTGTAATCAAGTAGAACAAGCCGATCAATGCAGTCTGCGAAAACCGTTCAGGAAATAGCCTGAAATACTATTTAATGTATGAAGCACATAATTATAGGAGAAACGCTGATGACATTCAGTCGAATGGTGCGAAAACATCTTAACGATTTCTCGATGTGAAATTGCAAAAAATTGAAATCTATTTCGGGAAAGACAGTAGTAGAAAGTAATTAGAAGGGGCGAGCGATTATCGCGATTAAAATCCTCTGGGTAATCTCGCGATTTAACGCGACGAGAGATCGATTTACATAATCCACTGTCGACAGCGAGCGAAATTCGACGTTGAGTTACTCCATCCGCCTCTGTAACAATCTAATCTTCGCGTTATTCGATCGCTTAAGAACCTTCGCATCTGCAGTAATTTAGACTTAAATCAAACTAGTTTAACAATTTTTGTTCTTTTAAAATTATTATTTATTTTTATTATACCTGTTAAATTGAAGTTGAATTAATATAACTTTACCTCTTTAAGAATTAAAACTTTTTAACAAAGAAATTTAAAGAAGACTTCATTTTCTAAGAGTTTTTGGAATTACTGAATTCTCTTCTGGCATCAGAAATCAAAAATTCAAATTTCAAAAAATAATCTGATTATTGTGAAACTCAATTTTGAGAAATTCTTGATATCGTTGAATTTGAATGTAAGGGATATTACATTACCGTCCATATATTACGTAAGCGTAATTGGGAGGGGGGGGGGTCAGACGAATGCCTACATATCTTTACGTAGATTTTGTCTGCTGCTGATGAAAAACGACGAGCATTATTTGCAAAAAGCTTTCCAAATCTGTTGCTGATACAGTGGTATAGATAAATTATAAAATGTGATTTAAATATAATGAGCGGGAGTTAACAAAACTAAACGGACTAATGGCCGCGTTCAAGTTGACCGAGCCTACTCATCGAGTTGTTGAACATGATTGGTTGGATCTATAAATATTAGAACTATGTGCAATTACTCGACAAACAAGCCAACTGCTTTATTGACTTGAACACGACCATTATGCTAAAAAATTTAAGATTGTTTTAATAAACCAATTTAACGTGCGAAAAGTGCAATTCAGCATAGCTTTAAGAAAAAAATTATACACGATAATATAAAATAAAATATATTAATTTTGCTAACAACATATTTATAACATATATCTAACATATATTTATTTTCTCACAATATATTTTAAATTAAAAATATATTTAATTTGCTGATATTATTAATAACAGTTCGTTTGGCACAATTTTTTCAATGCAATTGTATGATTCTTTTAATAATATTGAAAAAAATCGTATTATTGCGTTGTAATTAGTTTTGACATGACAAAAAAATGTTATGTCAAAACTAATTGCTGTTAACGATATCAGCAAATTAGCCTTTTTTGCGTGGCTAAAAAAATCTTACGTAATTATAGAGGAGGAGGAGTTTTAGAAATCCTTACCTGGAAGGTTTGCTTACATGGAGGAAAGAGGGGGTTAAAAATGCCCAAAAATTTGCTTATGTAATGTATGGACGGCTTCTAATTGAATTTCAAAAGAATAGCATCCTTTAATGAAGTGGATATCTAGTGTCACAAGTATACCTAATTAAAATTTAAGAGTCAATTTGAAAATCAGTACTAACTGTTTGCATAGTTAATAAGCTTCAAATAAAGTGAAACTGGAAACTTGATGTTATTTTGAATTAAAAATTCGCTAAAACCAAGTTGTGTGTGTGTATGTGTGTGTGTGTGTGTGTGTGTGTGTGTGTGTGTGATAATCAGATTATTAAAAAAATTCTATTCGCCATAATTGGAGCCACCATTTTGAATATTTTATTTTTTATTTTAAATTCAAATAAAATATTATCAAATTAGCATATAGGCCAAGTTTCATGGAAATCGAGAGAGCAATTTACAAAATAAAAGGAGATGTGCCAAAATGAGCATGTCTGTTTATACAAAGATAATTGATTTAATAATTGATTGCGAAAATAATGAATTGTTAAGTGATTGTGGAACAATATAGGAAAAGAAAAGAAACTTATTTAACTAAAATTAGTACAATATCTATTTCAAGATACAAACAAACTTCGTAAACAATTATTGCCACATATTTATACACAGTTACATTAATTATTGTCAGTGTTTAAATGACAGTATGGTTATTGTTATTCCATTTGAACTTCTTCTATTTGTAATTATTTGATGAAGATTTTTTTTGTTGTGATGTGTGATGGAAGCAATAAACAAATAATTGTTTTGTCGATATTGACTTTAGGACGCTAAAAGACGTCCGGCGTCATGTCGATTTTCTCACCGCGTGACGAGCAAGCCAAGTGAGAGAAATTCTACCATCCTCAACTCCATAGCAATATCGCGTTTTTATCCTTCGAAACAGAAATGACCAATCCGATATACCGGAACCTGAAACTGCCTGGAAAAAGAGCGAGATTGGCTTCGACCGTTCGATTGGACCAATCTCTACGGGTGTCGAAAAGATTCCCTATTTTCCATTACCTTCTTGCAAGGCCATATCTTTGTTAGTCACGGCCGTCGCCAGTATAATTTCGCTAGTATAATTTGCACATATTTTTCTGATATTTTTGATCATTTGAGCAATTCTTTTTCAATTGAATAAAATCGAGAACATATGCTGCATATATATATATATATATATATATATATCAATATATCTGCGATATTATTGCGCATTCAGGAATATAGTCTGTAGATATTTACTGAAGATTGATCGTATATGATTTAAATCCATTAAATTAAACGATAGTGGATATAGCTTATGTACGATTTCATCTAGAAATAGTTACTTGTTAGTTAATTTTTACAAGTTTTAACACTTTGACTGCCATATATCTGGATAATAATTAAATTTCTGCAAAAGTTCTGTTTAATTTTACTAACAATATTAGGTGTTGGAATTAATTCGTAGCGTTTTACAAGTGATGGGAAGTACTTTCATTAATGTATTTTTTAATGCTCATGTGAAATAAATAACATTCTTTCATTAAAAAACGCTATGAATTAATTCCAACACCTAATAAATATTTAAAATATTAAAGAAATAATATAAATTACAATATATTACACTGTTAGATTATCGAAGGAGTAGTTGAACCAAATTCCTTGAGTTAAATAACATTTTGTTATTTTTAATTTCCATATCAAATTGTAAATCAATCCATTTTAAATTAAACAGCGTCCATGTTAACACATACACTTAGTAAATAATAAACTAAATTTAAGTCAAATTTAATAGAGTTTCTTGAGTTAAATTCTTTAACTTCATGATTTTAGTTAAATTAATAACATATTGAGTAGAAGCAATGACGACTTACAGAAATGGTAAAAAGTAACTCAAATTGAGTGTGTATAGTTTAACATTACTAATTTAACAATAAAGGTATCAGGAAAAACTAATAATATATTAGAATGATTTATTAGATTTATCAAATTTAATGCTGAAATGGCTTGGCAGTCAAACTTGAAAGTGTTAATTGAGAAAGAATGTACTTAAGACTATAATTCAAGTTGCATTTTATAGTGGTAATTTATATGAGTGTGCTAAATGATTTTGAGAGACATTGAAGGTCCATTATAAATATATAGAGTTCACTCGTACATTGTTCAAGTTAGTTCGTACGGAACACGAAATCCCGACACGTCTCGGTACGTTTGACAAATTGACGCGAACTTCGAGTGACTTTTAGCTTGATGTAAGACGAGTTCTGGTTTAAGTTTGAACGTCAAATTTATTTTCAGCGCATGGATAGATGAGTGAAGTAGTTTTCCCGTAAGGCAATGTCGATTAATAATGCCTATACGAAAGTACCGCATTTCCCTTTCATTTCCGATCAGGATGAGATCTATCATTTTGTCAAAATGCTCGTACTATATAACATAAATAATTTAAAGAAAAATCTATTTTGCTGATGAATATTCTAAGCAAATAAACTGTAAAAAAGGATATTATAAAATAGTAACATCAAAATCCGATAAAAAATGTCGATTTCTTGATAATTTTCATATGTGAATGACATCAGAGTTTCCATTATGAAAGAAGAAAAAGTATTTTGAATTACTTTTTTAATGCTACTATGTAGTATGTTCAAATTTACTTATATGATTATATCATTTAGGTAAATATGATTTATAAAAAATAAAACATTTTCTAAAAAAAGATATATTAGCAAACGAAGCAATCAAATATAACAGAGAAAAAAATGTTTTAATGAAAATATTAATAAAAAAATAAATGTTGAGTGAAATAGAACAGACTAACAGAGTTAATTGAAAATGAACAGTTTAAACACCTATTGTTAAAAAGTTGTGTACTATATATACTTAAACTCTTTCTTGTGTGTACTTTCAATTCTAGATCGTCCTTAAGAAAATCGCTCTTCAAGACCTAGGTCGTCGATTCAATTTCTCACGCGCGAGCGACAGCTCGTGATAGCTCGAACGGAACGCGGAATCGGATACGTTTCGGTACGTTTGACAAATCGACGGAAGCGAGCTCGCAGAAGTTTTTTCTCTGACGCGAATACTCGCTACGCCACTTTGCGCAAGTTTTTTGATGGGGCACATGGTCGCGTTCCGTGCTTGAAGCTTCTTAGTTATTTTTCCGCGAAAGATCGTTTTCGGTTTTTCCTGTGGCGTATAAAACAGCTAGGAGAAACTAGAACTTTTCTTACGTTTTAACCTTTATTTATTAAAATTTCATATAATTTTCACTTCTCATCATTTCTTATCACAATGATGTTTCGTAATACGATTAAAATATTAGAATTATTAATCTGATAATTTATTCACACATATTGTAATATTCTTTCTCTCCTCTTTTCGTATATATATATATAAACTTATATATAAAGTTACCTTATAAATATCTATATATATATATGTCTTGTATCAATATATGTAAATAATAATAATAGTTAATAGTTCCATAAATATTAAGAAATTAAGGCAATTAAGAGATTATGATATTAATCAGAAGAGAGCAATTGAAGACATTATTTTTGATATAATTACTCAGTGAAATAAATTTCTATGTTCGAAAAAAGCATGAATCCACCAATTGCAATCGTATTGAATGATCATAAGGGCACGTGAAGTAATTAAAATTGTGTATGCACAAAGACTTGCAATGAAATTTGAACCGATTCGGAATATATGGAATTAACGTTCGAGTTGTGCGATTGCTAATAATTTCAGTAAATAGGTTTTTGATTAATTAGGGAATTTGACAAATTCAAATGTGCAAATGCACAGACGATGTAATATGATAAGCATATATTAATATGTAATATGGGACTCTGAATATTACTGTAATAGTCACACGTAATTAAAAAATAATTTTGTTATATATGATAAACATGTTAATAAATTTTAAAATATATATAATATTTGAAGTTGTTGCGTTATGATATAATACTTGAGATAAAAATATATGAGTATATAAATATTTATACTTTTTTTAAAATGTTTTCGTTAATTTTTTAAAAAAGCAAAAAGAGAGAAATTTAAATTCTTACTGTATCGCGAAATGTTTAGAACGATACTTGCTATTTTTTCAAAAATTAATCGTGCACGATCACATTGAAATTCATTACAGTATACCGAAAGATTTCTTGATAGATTCACGACGTATGGAACAGGGCGAGGTGCATCTCGTATTTCTCCATTTCTCCCTTTACCGCATTCTTACGTTTTCAGTCATTGTATAATGTGCATCGCGTACGCAAGTTCATGGAGTCTGGTTGAAAGTGAATGCTTTAACGCACCTGTGCAAGCGACACATGACGTCTTATTGCCTATAAATCTTATTTCTCTTTTGTAAGATTCTGATATATGATTTTGCAATTTTATTTCTTCTTTTTTTTGTTTTCTATACAGAAAAATTTGTGTTTTAAGTTTAATACATTTCATTTTCAAACTTAAATTTTTGTGTTATTGTAACGATAAATATATTAGAAAGTGACATATTTTTTAAATAAAATTAACACTTATGATGTATTAAATTTACGCGTGCATATTTCATTCATATTAGAATTTATATTTTAAAACACATTATTTTTATGTTACTTGTTCATTTATTCATAAATTGTGTCATTTTAATACTATAAGAAACATTGAATATCAATTTAACATAGAAACATAATGTTAAATTAACACTCGAAATATAAAAAATTCAACATAAACGATTAACAAGGACGCGAGTGAACCATTTCCAACATAAATACAACACAATGTTTTTTACCGTGTATTAAAAATTTTAATAAGAGAAACGTAAAATGTTTTTATGAAAATTTTATTGTAATAAAAGAAACAGCTACTCATATTATCTCTGTTTCCTCGTCACTGGATATTTTATATTTGTTGCATATCGTATAAATTGGTAAAATTGCAGAAATATCTGCAGAAATATCTTCAGATTTATCACAATATGCAACTAATGGCGTAACTTTTTGTAGCATGTTCATTAACGAATTAAATTTAAAAAAATTAACCACGTAACCGCTGTAATATCGAATCGTTAGCATTGTTTGTAGAATAATATGCATTATATAAATTGGTGTTTCATGTGTAGCAAATAAGGAAATCATGGATAAAGATGATCGCAGTGCATACTTTATTGTATACGTATATATGTATATAGTGCATACTTTAGTATATATATATATATAATAAAATTATAATAAAATTATAAAACAAATAATGCAATCTCTAATTGTTTTTTTATTTAATTATACTTTTTTTAGGGTTGTATTATAATATATTATATTATATGTGAAAAATAAAATTGGATTGCATATATTTCAAATATTGTAAAAAGAACACAAAATTAAATCTTTAAAACGCTTAGTCTTAAACTTTCTGACGGTTGTGTGTTGCGTGCGTACGTGCGTGCGTGCGTGCGTGTACATGTGCGTGGATTATAGGATTGAAATTACAGGGATACAAGAAGATCGTAAAATCTATCATTGAACTTCAAAAACACTTACCTTAACATTTCAGGAGGGAGGGGGGAGAAGGGGGCCTGAAAATCTTAAATGGCATGATGGGGTCGAGTGAAAGCTCGTTTGAAAGGGCTTTTCGAGATGAGAACAACGCCGTCTCTACAATTTTTTTTTCGCAAAGTTATGATTATTTGAACATTGTTATTCAGAAGAAAGAATTACATCTCTTGTGTGTGTGTGCGCTCTTCTTGGCTCATCTTTAATTGAATCGATGTTCAGGACTTTTGGCGGGCACTGTATATACATGTAGGGTAAAAACATTAAATGTGGATCTGGCACTAGTTCCGGATCACATTTTAATTTTTATATTTAAATAATTATAGTAATAATGTAATATATACATTAAATGATATATATTACAAGATTCTTTAGCATCTATTTTATTTCTTTCTAGTGTCAATCGATTTTAATTTATTATATTTTTAAGGAACAGCTACATTTTATTGCTGTCATTAACTAATTATATGTGCGAGATTAATTAATGTATGTATTCCAAAAAATTCATTCAAAGTGTAATATCGGAAAAATTGCCTGTAAATTTTGTTTAATCAGTACACTGAGAAAAAATATAGTCAATTTTAATAAGTATTTAGTTGAATACTGCCAACTAAATATTTATTAAATATAAAAACATATTTATTTGATACAAGAAACATTTAATTTGATTTAACAATCATTCTTTTTAATGAATAAATGTTTATTTATGATAAGTAAATATTTAGTTAGCAGTATTGAACTAAATATTTATTAAAATTAACTATTTTTTTTCTCAGTGTACGTTATAACGATATTTTTATTGCGTAAATTTATTTATAAAAATATTTAAAAACTTGTCAAATCTTACAAATAATGCCATCCTGAAAAAATTTTTTAATTTCAAATATCGAAATAGAATGTAAAATAAATAGTAGAGTAACTCCGACAAAATACGCCGTGCTGGGATTTATGCTGCAGAAGTCAGAAAAAATAGAAGGAGTAGGGGTAATTTTCACGCACCTACTCTGTTATATACCTTTATGTTATATTAGTATCTATTATGTTCTGATTTCTGCCTCTTACTGTTAATATTAATGAAATTATTGTGAGTTGAATCGATTTGTGTTCGGTACCCCTATCGTTTATAGCGTCTAGTCATATCGCCCGATAAAGAATCGATCCGAGGTATCGATTGTTAAGCAACGTATGCGTCGCGCGTAATCGATCCGGTACTCTCAGATCATAATGGCCGCTCTGATTGTCTCGTCGACAGCACGTGTCTCGTCTCGCGCTGAATAGTTTTTATCGCGCTACCGCATCGTTGAGATCCTTTCCGCATCTACTGTAAAACACATTCGCCCGCATTCGAGGTCTGCTTAAATAAAGTTTGGAAAGCAGGGAAAATCTCATTTTTCTCGATCAAGTGTCCTCGAAGCAATCATACCGCGGGAATGCTTGAAACGGTGATCGCATGGCCGTGCTACCACAAATTCATCCTGCACGCAGCAAGATCGCCAACAATTTGTTACTGTAATAAGTGATCATAAATATATAATTATAATCTACATAAAATGATAGAGTAGAGCGTGTAAAAGACTTAATGGTTATTTCGTGATACATACGTAGTGGAATATATAGTAAGCATGTTGTGTAGTAAAATACAATAGTGCTTTGCTTTCGTATTCTTTGTTTAGATTGATGTTTTGTATATTCCACCTAGTTTGGGATATACGGCATTTTTAGCGAGTCATGCCCAAAGTATACAAAGTGCGTAGATTGAATTCAGTGCACTAAATCCAGTAAACGTATTATATGAAATATATACCTTATGTCATAACACTTGTAATATATGTAGGAAAATTATTATTTATTACTTCATCTACATATTTTACCATTCTTATTCCTTAATAAAACTTTATAAACACATTTTATAAGTTATTGTGTCATAATATATTTTATTTATATGCATTATTCGTAAATTTTTCATGAGCCGTACGTATTCCCTCCCCTCCCCTCTATCCCTATGTAGCCATATATTCCATCATGGCATATGCGGCAAAAATACAAGGGTTTTAAAAAGTTTATTTTTTAATATGAAAAATATAATTGTGTAATTGTAATTATCATTGATTTTTAACTAATAATAATTTTAAATATAAACTTGAATATATTAAAATTGCAACCCAATTAAATCCTAGAATTAAATGTGAATCATCAGCTACAATTCCGTTATATATATTGCGCTATGCGCAAATCATTTTTATTATTCTTATGGGATGTATAATAGTAATGTCATCAAAAAGGATAAAGCATTTGATGAATTGATCCGCAATTAGTACCTACATGGGGTCTAATTGCGGGTCATTATTTAATTCAAATTAAAATATATAAAACGGTAATGAAAATAAAATCATCTATAATGTAATCTTTATGATCAATCATAACTATTAAATATTTTATTCTGATTAAAAATATGAATTCTTTTTTGAAGAGTTCCACAACTAGTAGTTTTATCCTATGTAAATACATTACATGTATACAATAAAGTATGCAGCGCGATGCACGTGTTCATACAGCAAGAGTAAATTTTCCATGGTAAATCTTTCTCAGAATTCGTGAGAAAGTCGACAAAACTGTAATGAGATATAAAGAGAAGAGATTACTAATCCCATCGAAAATTAACAGTCTCGTATATATGTATTATTAACTAAATATTTTGAAATATCTTGGAATAAAATTTTTTTAACAAGGAATTTCTAGAAAAATAAAACAATGACTCGAGAACATCAAATGTAATAAAACAAAACAAAAAAGATGAATTTGAGCACGGGAAGCGTTGCGGAAGTAGTTAAAGCAATGAGATTGAAACGAAATCATTATATTCAAAAGTTCCACATGTTTCGGCAATCTATATTTAGACAATTTTCAGCATAAGTAAATCTTCAAACAATGTCAATAAGTAGAAAAGTTTTTGTATTACTATTATATGTTATATTATATGTTATGTAGGAACTTTTTTATTTATTGATATTATTTGACTTGAAAATTTTTATACAGTAGAGTAAATACTTGAATATTGACTACATTTATACGACACCCTTAATAGCTTTAATAAATCCGTAGTTATGAAACTGGCCAATCACAGTCGTTTCATTCTTCCGAGGAACAGCTATGATTGGCCAATTTCATAACTACGGATGTTATTAAACTCGATTAAACATGCCGTGTAACAGAGGTCATTGAGATATAATAATAAAACTCGCAGGGTATTACACAGAAAGAAAAACTTTTATATTAAGGAATTGTAAGACCATATACAGATTTTTAATTTAGAATGATGTTTATATTATTGTATAAGATTGCATTGAAAATGACTCGATTAGAATTGAAACGTTTGTTTATTTTAATTGTTTTGTATTAATTTTGCTTATTTAAATTAAAATTCTTTTATAAGTTATTGGCTCTTTGTCCTTCTTATATACTACCTTTTGTTACAAGTACAGAGCCTTTTTAATACTTTTAATAATAATAAAAATTGTTATAATATAATTGAAAATATAATTGATTATATATGGATGTATATGTGAAAATGATTACATATATGAAATTATATATGTAGCAAATATAAAAATAATACGCATTTTAAAAATGTTTTTTATAAATATTTTTCATAAATATTTTTTATAAATATTTTTCATAAATATTTAAAAAATATTTTTCATAAATATTTTCGGTACGAATCAAATTAATTTATTGTAATTTCCATCAAATTTAATTTGTTATTAAAGCAATAATTAAATCTGACTTGCATTTTTATCATTACATTAAACATGCTTTGATTTATATATTTTTATATTTCATAACTGTGTTACATTCTTTGTAATATTAGAGACGAGTGTTTTTCTTAATTAAGTATACCTACTTATTGTTAATTCAAATATATATTCCAAGCGATTGCATTGATCAAATTGATTGCGCATTGATATAAAAAGTAGCTATATTCTTTTAGAAATTTTAATGCATTAACGACTTGCTAATATGTAGATATGAATTTATCGATAGTTTATTAAATTTATTAAATATTCTGCCTCAATATAATCCATGCATACTGATGACGTTTTAAATTCGGCCGTGAGCTTGGCGAGATGTTAACCCGACATGAGAGCAGGATTTATTGATCAGCCGCTATAAAAAAAAAATCTTTCCCTTTCTCCGCGGAGGATTATAAACGATCGCGTAGTTTCGCTGTTACATCCTTCGCGAATTTTGCGCGAATATTACGCAAACCAGAGCTGCAACGTCTTGAATTACGTGCAAGCGCCTTCTTCTGCATGTAGACGCGATGCGCGCCTCCACGAGCGTCTTTAATGGTACATTAACTGCTGCGGTTCTCCTAAATTATTGATATTTACTCGACGTAACCGGAATATGTATACGAGTATGTTTTCGCAGTCGAGCACGTTCCTCATTGAGAGAGATATCCACGTTCGCGCGAACGATTAAATTTTACATGCCTGATTATGAGACACTTTCTTGAATTTCTTCGACGGCTTGTTAAATCATATAGAGTGACCTAAGATCGATGTAAATCGATGTACAAACTTCCTTACTTTTTTAGCATTTTTAAGCATATAACTATTGTCATATGGTTGGCCTAAAGAGTGATTATAAATTATAATTTAATTGTAATTAAGCCATTTTTATATTAATAATAACTCTAATTATAATATATATTTTCAATTATATATACAGGATGTATTACATCATAACAGTAATAATCATTATGTTCTGCAATTATAGTCAGAAGTACACAAAATTTTTCCCTTATCTATATCAAATAAATGTGTTACAGTATAATACAATCACTGTCATAAAGATATGTTAGCTGTGATATAATTGATATTATTAAATTTATATTATAGTAAATTTAAATTATTTTTAATCCTATAAATCACTGTTCTTGCTTAATACACAGTTAATTTAATTAAAACAATGGAGTTTAACAAAAGTTTAATTCAAATAATGTATCAACTTAAATTTATTATTAGTTTATTATTTACTAAGTGCACGCATTAATAAAAACGTTGCTTACTTTGAAACTAAACATTTCAATACAGAAATGGGTTGATCAGATGTGTTTTTAACTACATATTATTGTATTAAAATAATAATAACTGATTTAAATCTTCTTCCCCTTTTAATTGTTTTTGTTTGTTACAATTGTGACGGCCCTTCCTTGTTTCATTTCGATTGTTCGAGTAATCTACTGTCGAGTTACCACATAAAAATAGGTATATGTACTGAAAATTGTGTCAATTATTGCTTCCATAATAATCTATGATTCCGTTTTTAGTTAATTTCTCATTACTGTACTTTACGGTTAATATATCTTTACGTAATAAGTTTTCGTGGACTATACCTTTTTGAACTTTCTTGAATTTGTTTCCGTTGCGAAAAACAACAGCATTCTAAAAATGACAGTTATGCAGCAATTATAGTTTTACACGTGGACGAAATTAGTTTGAAAGGATTTAAATATATGGGACTACTAGCTTTGTAAGTTTTTTTTAGTAAACGTTTCAGAATTTCCATTATGTGAAGGACAATAATTTCTAAAATTACAGTTATATATTAATTACAGCTTTACTCTTGGATAGGATTTTTTATTTAAGGATTTAAATATCCGTGTAGTATTCTAGTCTTTTATAAGCTTTTATTTACTAAACGTGGTTCAATGTGAACCGAAATGTTTGGGAGTTTAAGTTTGTTAATAAAGAAAATGTTTAATATTGAAATACTAATCTTGCGCAAACATTGTATCTGGCTCATTATTCCGTTATTATTATTATTTTAATTCTGTGAGTCTTCAGATATTTTTGTTAAAATATTAAATTTTGATATATTTGGAAGTTAAAAATAACAAAATATTATTTAACTCAAACAAGTGGCTTAAATTTGATTCTTTATCTTGTCACAATCAAGAAAAATAAATAAAGAAAATTCTTGTAAATTACATAAAAATGTGAATAGTTTTTATAAAACAATATTTGCAATCAAGAGAATAAATTTATTGACTTACTAAAAACTTCCCTTATGTTCCAGTGATCAGGAAAAATAATCTGGTTTGTCAAATTGATTATCAAAAAATTAGTAGGTATACATATGTATGTAGCAGTGCATTCTCTTCTTTTAGCTGAAAATTTATATAATATTAAATTGTTCTACAACATAGTTTATATGTATATAACTTACAATTTTTAAGAAAATGAAGTTATAAATAAATTTTTTTATTTCCTTTTTTTGACTAATTTTTGACTAATTACCAATCGCAGTTTCCCCAGTAATCGCAGAAAATGGTGTACCTTAAATAATTTTTACTATATTTAATTTTCTATAGTCAATTTTTTATTATGATAAAATTTGTGAAAATACAATCTGTTTTACTAAAAATGTGGGATAGAATTCAGATAAATATGATTTTATTTTATTTCGAAATAAAACGAGAGTTTTCAGTATATTTTACAGATGTACTCTATCAAATGCAAATATTGTCCTACTGAAAAGTAGGTACTTCTATTTTAATATATTTTGCAATTTTCATGATGTGTTTTCTCATTTCTGATGTGTTCTGATATCATCGATTTGAAGATCAGTAAATGGCCAGGAGCCATAATATTTGAAACAGTGCATCATGATGTAATTAAACAAAGTGTGTTCGTCACTAAGCAAATTTGCACCTCTATTAAGCTGTATCCTTCACCAGCGCAAATTGAGTTCGGACATAGTAAAAAATTAGTGCTATTTTGTTACTAATTATTTGCTCTAGAGCGAATTTTGTTGTTCCAACCGTTTAACAGTAAAAAAAAAAGAGTGGGTCCAGCTTAATGCAAGAATAGTAAAACAAAATATATACAAAATAAAAAAATACAATATGTACAGAGCTGCAATATCAAAAAAATAAGTATATCAGATTTTTTGTTGCTCCAAGATAGTGCAAAAAATATTTAAAAAATTACATTGTTAAACAAATATCGATAAATAATCAAAACTGCATCGTCACGCGTAACAGCGTCATGATTAAAAGCTACATGTACAGAATTAGTTGTTTTTGGTACTAAAATGTTCCTTCGTAGCATCAAAATATGTCCATTTTGGTGCTAACTCTGACACACGAAAAATAATTAGTTTATCAGCACCGACAAAATGTTCCTTGCAATGTATACTATCGAAATGTACCCATTTTCGATTTTGTTGCTAACTCTGACACATAAAAAATCAATTATTTATAGCGGCCGCGTTCGTGCGATAAAGTTCCCTTAAACATTGTACAAGAAATATTTTGGTACCTAAAATCTTGTGAACAGTAAATTCTTGAAACAATCTTCGAGTGAATAAAGTGCTCAGCGCTGGCGTCGATGCTGATAAACTAATTATTTTTCGTACGTCAGAGTTAGCAACAAAATCGAAAATGGACATATTTTGATAGTATATGCTACGAGGAACATTTTGGTCAAAAACATGTGAGCAACTAACTCTGTACATACAGCTTTTAATCATGATGTTGCTACGCATGACGATGCAGTTTTGATTATTTATCGATACTTGTTCAACAATGTAATTTCTTTGATATTTCTTTGCACTATCTTGAAGCAACAAAAAAGCAACAAAATCTAGTGTACTTGTTTTTTTTGATATTGCAGCTCTGTATATATTTTTTCATTTTGGGAGGAGTCCAGCTTGTCATTAAGACTTTTTACAAAAGATACTTATCAAAATAAGTATCTTTTGTAAAAAAGTCTTTCCACTTTGATTCAAAATGCACGTGGAATTATATTTATAAAAATGTGAAATTAGATTTATAAACGAAATTAGATTTATAAACGAAATTAGATTTATAAACGAAAATATAATTCTAAACTTGTATTGACAATTGAATTGATAGGAACATAACTTTCGTTATTGATAACGGCTGAATCTATTTTTTTTTATTTCTCACTATCACAGTTGGCTATCGCGTAGTTAACAAGAATGCATGAACCATGTTTTGTGCAATCTAACTCGGGATTTTTATTTGTCACGCGTTTTGTTCTCTCTATGTCATGAAAACAGTTTTGCGTCATGTCAATCTAACGTCGCGAGCCGTACTTTTTACAAATCCAAAGATACCATGTCATTGACTTTTTATGTCGATATTTCGTTTGCTTCAATACAAGAAATGTCTTCGAGACCAGTTTCTAGAAAGAGACTACTGAAATAATGACGGTCTTCTCTTAGCTGTGCTTATTTGCTATATTTGAAACGTAATTGCGGATTGCTTCATCCGATAAGTTGTCTTAACCATAAATTTGTCTGGAGCAAGATTATGGTAGCGAGATGCAAATGCAATTTCGTTCGTTGATTGACGTCGCTACGGCAACTGGGACACGAACGAACTGACGTCATTTTAATGCTTTTTTGCTCGTTGGAATAAATCGCCTAGTTTATGCAATTGTACTTTACACGTTTTATTTAAATTGGGCTGAATTTCTATAAATCGATATCGCGATATATTTCAAAATGACATGAAAAGTTGTATTATGAAAAGTTACATAACATCTTTTTTTATGAAAGAAGAAATTATTTTTATATGTAATTGTGGTAGAAGTATATATATTATACGAATTTAAATTTGTTCGCTTTACATGATAATTAATACGTAAATCGGATACATAAACCAGATTTATCTGATTATATTAATCTTGATACATATGATAATATATAATTCACGATTTTAAAATAAATTTATGGTTTATTTCTGTAGCATATTTTGTTCGGCAATCTTAGGATACAAGTTTAAAACATATAATATTTGATTTTTTTGCTTTGATTATTCATCATATATGTTATTATCTTGGATGTGTTAAGTATTTTTCTAAATCTTCTCATATCACTTGGACAAAGAGACATGCAATCGAAAGATATAACAATCGCGGATGCACGTGTAACATTAGTGCAGCTGTCGACAGACAAAACATTCGTCAACTGACGACATTACCTACGCAAATTTGAACTAAAACGCAGTGATTTCGCTTCACATTTATTCGCGTAACTGTACACTTGCAACATGTATTTGCTCGAGCAGAGCGGAAACGAATGTTGATTCATTCAATAGAGCGTAGATACTCCACGGCGTCTTGGACTCTGATCGATACTTTCGCCTTTTCTCTTTCGAGCACCTTTCTTCTCAAGGATAAATCGGCTACTTCATTATTCATCGCGCTAAAGAAAATTTAAACATAGAAATACATGATAAAATGATTACGTGTACATGACAATTGTTATAGGCGATTTTGTTGCTAACGACTCATTGTCTGCAGTTTTCTTGTTTCTTCTATTGTTTCGTTCAAAGTAGCTTCTCACTTAAGGGACTAAAGCAATCACGTTTATTCCTTTTTCACCAGCATTTTTTCGCCTTCGGTTGCTCGTTCGCATTCTGATCGTGTTTGCAAATTCTGGTTCTACGCTCGAGCGTGCGGTAGACCGCGGAATTCAAATAAACCATGGAATATCGATTTTTCTTCCCTTTCTTTTCGGTCGTGCGGTGCCGCTGATTTTTCGCTCCGGCTTTTGCTGCGGAAAGTTACCTTAATGTCACTTTCCACAAATTTCTACGACCACGTTTCTGTATATAGATTTGCGAAAGAAAATGATGCAAAATTATACCGCGATCAAATTTACACGTGACGTGGAATTCTTATTAATGTTATTACTTCTCGACGTTTATATTCGACTGCGATTGCGGCGTACTTTTAAATAACTTGCTACCAAAGTATCGATTGATACTCTTGTAACGATTAGTTTCAATTAATTTTATAAATAATTGAAACACGTTCCGAAAATGATCACGGGTAATCAGTCTTAACTAGAATTCTATTGAGTGATACAGAATACCTACAAAATGCTATCGATACATTAATTTTACGTCGTATGAAGAAATAAGCTACTTTAATTATTTCATGCCTGATAATCCTATCCTCAATTGAAGGTGTAATTTAGCATTTAATGACTTCGCTCATGTATACGTAATATTTACATATCGATAGCGTTTAGCATTCTAGGTTAAATATCATTCAAACCAAAAACATGATCCTTGAAATGAATTGGTAACGATCCATGGGTGTGCGGAGGGAGGAGGTTGGATTTACGGCCTGCGGATATACCGCGGCAGATACTCGCGGAAATTAACACGTTTCGGAGCCGTTGATTGACGCGCGGGATTGCACGTCGCGACA
>NW_011627780.1:563357-646645 GCF_000204515.1 Acromyrmex echinatior
GAAGGATCGGGGGAGGAGAAGCTGTTAAATGCGCGAGGACGATGCTACGGGGGGACGGGGATAGCAGGCGGCGGGGGTGGCGGCCGTGTAGGCCCACCCACACACCAAACTCAATTCTCACTCCCATATTTCTGGCTTGCGCCGAACTGGAAGATACATCTAGATAAATGCGGCGAAACGTGCCGCCGCCGGCGTATACCGCGGCGAAAGTTTTGTCGACGCCCCGCGAAATCGGTCGTGGGCTTTCCCAGGGACAGGACTTTTCGGAGTGAGATTTACCACCGTGACGCCTTTCGACGTCGCATGAGTGTCGGGCGGTCTTCTATCAGGTGAGACTGGAGGTACGAGCTGCCGTAATGTCGGTTTTTCCATTGCGTCGAGGACGGCTTCTAACAATGGAAGTTTTTTGGTGGAATTTCTTTGCGAAACGTCTCTCCGCCTTAGAGTCATATGATTTCTTACGTTACCTTCTTTTTCCTTTTTTTTTTGTTCCTTTTTTTCTACGCAACCTTTCTTATGTCGCGCTTATCGCAGAGGCAAAATAACTTCTTCGGGAAGACATGCTGTATTCAGCTTAGATTACAAATTTCTTTTTATCATGATATATGTTTGTTTTACATAACATTTTTGTTTCTGTTATTAGATTATGTCTTTTATTATGAATCAAGATCAGCTTTATATATATATTTTATTATATATTGCAACAATAAAGCTGAATGAACTTTATTACAGAAATTTTCTAATATTCTCTAAACATAAATTTTTATTATTTTTTATTGAAAAATACTATCTAATATAATTATCTTTCTTGATTGTTACGAATAATTTTCTGATATTATTATAATATTAGAACGTTAGGTTGCATAGTTACAATTGCATAGTTTCTTTATATATTTCAATCTTCAGTATTCTATTCGTCAAAAATCTACCTGAATATTCATTTTATTATTAGAAATTCGCAATTTTATCAACCCACTTGGCAAAAATCCTTTAAAAGCAATATGAAACGCAATAATAGATAAAATGCAAATGTAATACGAATTTCTTTATATTGATACACTACGCTAAAATATATCAGCATTATTTAATCTTGATTTTTTTCAATAAATACAAAAAAAGCAATACAGTTTTATTTTTATCGATATCGTATAAATATGATTTGTTATCGCGTGACATTGTGCAACCATCTTTATTTATTTCGAAGTAACAGACAGTTTTTCAGGGCATGACTTTAAAGGATTAGGAAATAAGGTATAAGACGTACGCCATGTGAGCCTAATTTTTTCTCCCAGAAGCATATAGAATCGTATTGAGATTCCCATTCTTTTTCCCATTCTTTTCAGGACAGCAGACATCATATTTTTTTATTGTCGAGATAAATCTAATTTTGCTGCAAATTCGATCGCGCGTAGAGGCAACGTCCGAGACTAGAAATTCACTTTAATGCACGCACGCAATTCTGCCGAGTAGTTTAAATCGGGGGTGAGAAACGCTAAATATAATTTGCGAGAAATTGTCTGGTGACTCAACCACGTACCATATCCGTACTTTAAAATGAATAGAATACAAATATACATGCTATCCGAAATAAATACATAATCCGAATGAGAACAGAATGTATGTCGCATCGAATCTTAATTACAAATTTTTTGAATTGACTTTTTTTAGCGGAGTAATTATACTGTGAAAATGCTGAGTAATAGCTTCTGTAATATAGACTATTTAAAAGAAAATATCTTTCCGTAAAGTCTTAGAAATGAATAAAATGAATAAATAATGATTTTATTTTAAAGTTTTATAATTTCAGTACTTTTTTTCTAATCACTTATTTTTCTTTAATTTTAGTTTCAAAGCATTTTTTTAATAATCTATTTTTTTTTAATTTGTCAGTGTGTGAAAATACATACATGTTACAAAGATTCTTAACCTTTTAACCGGTGACTCCATGAGGTCATCCCATTTTATTTTATAAACTGCTAGCTCTTTCAATTTGTATGAAGGTTAGAATGTGGAGTAATGTGATAATGCTTTATTCAAATCTGAGGTCAAAAATAAAAAATTTAAAATGGTTCAATGTGATTCAATGTGACGAACAGAATTTAAAAAAATAATTTGGTTATCATAAAATTCGATATCTTAATGAAATTTTAATTGCAAAGTAATATCAATTAGTGTTCAGTTTTGTCTTATTGAAATGCATCAGTGTTACGCAAACAAGTGTTAGTATTAAACAATTGATGATTTCCAAACTGACTCTCTCTTTGATTACGAGCACTGATCGACATTAGATCTTTTGTCATGGAGGTTATTATCTTTTTGAAATTCGACATTCAAATTCAATGATTAAAAAACTTTTTAAAATCAAATTTCACGATATCCAGATTATTTCTTTATGAATTTTGGAATTCTAGAAGCCAACACAGAATCAAATTCAGCGATCCCGAAAACCCTTAAAAAAAAAACAAGATTATTAGTTATTTATTTATTTTTGTTAGAAAGCTCCGAGCTTTTCAAGGAGTCAATATTAAAAATTGAAATACCTAATTTATGAAATTTTTAAAAGCTATCTTGAATATAGTATAATAAAGTATTCATTTTACGCTGGAAAAAACTTCTCAGTTGAAATTATTGATGCAATCTATGGTAGCAATACAATATTCCATCTACATCAAAATACGACGTATTATCAACCCGGTAAAAATCTATAGTTAACATTGTTTCGCCTTTATTCCAATGCGAATGGTAGTTGAATTGAAATGTCAGGAGACATTGCGTATTCATCTTTCGGTTGCCGCATGCGTTCCATTCGTTTCATCAGATTGCTGCGTTTGCTCCATTCGTTATTCGAAAACGTGGGAGAGCGATGTTAACGCAACACACCGCATCGCATCGCATCGGTGTGAACTTTTTCAGAATATTCAGACCGTTCGCGGTTTTTTTACGTAGCCGCGAAGCTGATAATATAGGATAATAGAGAACTACCGAGAAAAATTTCCTTAACAAAATATATTTAAAAAAGCATATCGCTTTCGAGATATATTGCCTGAAAATAAAAGTTTTTAATTGATTTTGTTAAACTATCTCGGTGCTTGCATAATTTGTATATCAAAAATTGTTCCCCTATAATGTATGCTCTTTGACCCACATTTTGTGTCAATTTCATTTACGTTAATCATCGTAGATTGCATTCAATCGACGTGTAGTTTATTACTTCCAACAATGAATATTAACGATTATATTTTAATCGGATTTATTTTATGATCGATGAAGATTTATGAAACATAACGAATTTATGGATAGATTTATACCGTTATACCTAATATCGATATTAATATAATAGAGGAATATAAATATATTTAAAATTTTTAATTTTATATAATATCTCATTGAATTTTTCTAAGAGATTTTCAAAGAACTGAAGGTTGCGTGTATTAACATTGTAATTATATACATTCGTTAATTAGTAGTATGTACAACTGGGAAGGGAAGACTAATTCTACATGAAAAAATAAGTTAAAAATATAGATAAAATTTTTTTTATGAGATTTTTCGAGAAAATCATTAAATATTTGCTGACTATATGGATTTAATTGATAAATTAATGCACAAAAATATATTAGAAAACGTTTATAGAAATTTATTTTGAAGAGTATATTTAAGAGTAAATTATATATTTGTCAGAATAACATTTCTAATAATTTGTAAAGTACAATAATTCATTGCGCGTGAATATTTTGTTTTTATTGTGTATTCTCGGTTAGTATAATAATAAACACAAATATGAGCGGAGATTAAAATCATTTTTCTCGAAAACAAAGTCTGAAATGAAAAAAATTAATTTTATGTTTTAGACTTATTTTTTTATGTTTTTTTACAATCATCTCCTTTCCAGTTGTCCATCATTATTCACGAACACCTTGTATATTTGCTTTATCGATTTTAAAGGTAGGTTTATTTCACTTTATTTCAAGAGAACACTTTAACACAATTTTTTCCTCAATATCTGAAGAAATATTTATTCTGATAGTACACTTTACAAATGAATTATTCATTTTCACACAGTTGAAATACCTTCGTGAATGAATCCATTCACTCATAAACATAACATTTACTTTCTTGCGAAAACTTTCTATTATAACTGAGATGCTAATTTAAACATTAAATTCCGTCTATTACCTTCTGCAACTACTTGTGAAAATTTCTATGACTCGATAAGTTACGAGATTGTCGGTATCGATAGTAGATGTGCCATATTTGCCGTAGTGTAATTCAATCTAAAGATGATGAAAGAGATGTCGAAGGACCTAGGCTAGATAAGAGCTTCATTTCGAAAGCACACCGCGACATCAAAGGAGCCGCTACCGTCTTCGTGAATTCCACGTGCACATTTTCGATACCCTTCGGCTTCGTTTCGCCCGAAACGCCAGAGGGGAGGAGGGGGGGGGGCTTAATTTTGGAATGCATCGCACAGTATGGGTGGCGCGGAATTCGCGGATGTTGACGAAGCACTTACCAGTTCGTGTCACGTTCTCTCTCGCTGCAAGTTGCAACTTCTTCGGGGAGGTAACGGCAGTTTCGAACGTCGCGTTGCATCTTCCACGTTACAGTCTCTGATGAACTAGGCGAGTATTCGTATCTTGCGGCCAATCTGCATGCTCGTCGCCTGATACGAGAAGTGTTCGATCTAATATAGGGTAGCTGTCCTTAACCCGGACTGTCTGGTTTTCAAAAACTTAGTCCGATATCGGGTTGATAAACCAGATAAATGTTACATATTTTTAAACATATCTACTTAATAAAATAAAATTACATTATAAAAATAAAATTTATAAACTATAGAGTTTGCGGTTTACAGCGATGTTTCCTCTTTTTGAACATTATAATTTTCCTATATCGTAAATTTTGTTTTTCTTGTTAAATTACTTTATTTTAATTATTTTATTATTTAACGTAACGTTTTTCTGTATTTGTTAAAACATATATTTTTTTTTGTTTTAACGAGTGTTACATGTTTTAACAAAATTCTTATAATGAATTTTAAATGTTATATGTGCGTAAAATATATTTTAATTTTGTGTTCAATAGTAATATGTAGTTTATATTAATTAACTGTAATTTATTACTTTATTCAACTCTGTTTGTTGGAAGATAATATTGTAAGCAATTTTTTATTAAATTTCGTATTTAATCTAGTTTTAAATTTCCTCTTTGAGGAAATATCTGCGAGTATATATATATATAATAGTATATATATATATATAATATAGACCCTTTTGAATATGGCAATCCTAATTTAATGTCGAGTTTAAGCCAAGGCGATTAATCTTTAGAAATTTTAAATAATCCTAAAATTTCCGATGCGCTGTGTATAGGAATCTACTGAAATAAAAATTAAGTTAATGGTTAAAGGAATATTGTAGGTATAATATCGTTATATATAGCTTTAGCCATAAGTATAAACATCAATTTATTGCACTTTCTTGAAAAAGGCTGTAATTAAATTCAAAGAAAGACTAACAAAATAGAATTACACAAATAAATATTATTGTTATTATATATATGTAATTGTTATTATATTATTATTATTATGTTGTATAGGGTGTCCCAAAAAAAGGGTCACAGATTTTAAGATATAGAACAACAAAAAATAAGTCAAAAAGTCCTAATAAATAAAGGCCCAAAAATGAATTGTCAAGATATTTCTTGATCTTTGTTTACAAATTTTGGGCCGATTTCAGAGTAAATTTCTAGGGAGCAACTCTTAGAATGAGATTGATGGCGCGCAAAATATTTGTTAGATTTGATCAAAATCATGTCTTTATTCTAATTCTGATATTTCATTTTAGTTTAAACAAAGAAATTGTTTAATCGTTCGTTTTCGGACCTATATTTATTAGGATAACTTTTTGATTTATTTTTTATTGTTTTTATATGTCCTTAAAGTCTGTAATTTTTTGGAAGGGGGGGAGGATACTCTGTACAAATAAATATTATTTTTTAATAAAACTGTTCATAATTCTCTAAGATTAATGTAATTTTCAAAATGTATTTAAGAAGGTGGGATTGTATTCGACTCAGTGATCTGTTTTGTTCATTTTTTATTTATGTACAAGATGAGTAGAAGAAGTAAATAACATGAAACTTCTTCCTGTGTTTATTTACAGAAGAAAAAATAAATGATTAACCTTCTAATGGTAGGTTGACGAAGTCAGATGTAACCACGGCTTCGGGGAATGCGCTATCAATACTATTGTGTTATTCTATTTTTATCGTTCATTAAATGTAAAACAAGGATTCCGAACGTAGTGGAAGCCATGAGAATCATATTTGATTCCGACCTTATTGTTGGAGAGTTGAATTATTATTTGTTGTTAGACATAAAATTTATGTCTAATTGTATATAAAATTTATCTCCAATTTGTGGAGGTGCTTTATATTTTTGACCAAAGTTGTATAAAAAAAATTCCATATATTTTAAAAACGTTACGTTGAGACAAAAGATAGTTTATAAATAAAATAGCTTGTTTGCGATAACTGTACATTGCAGTCTAAACTGTAAATTATCTGCAATGTAAAAAGATTACATATAAAATTATAACAACTATAGTGGATAATTTTATAACTCACCATTAAAAATGAATATTTACATACATACAGTAAAATCATATCTTACAAATAAAATTATTTTTTTAGTAATTAAACAAGTTGCAAAAGTAAATGAAGTTAAGTTAAAGATATTTAAGTATTAATTTATCAATAAATTACATATAATTTTTTTAAAGTTATTTCATTAATGTGTACGAATACAAAAATACAAATATCCCAGTAAATATAATATGTGTGATGTGTTACCAGTGTTATATTATATACACTATTAACTGTTAAAAATAAAATGTTCATTTTAATTTAAAGACTTATAGTGGATTTTCTGATACATGAAAAAGTAAAATTAATATTTTGTTTATATTATATGATTTTATAATTGTTTAGAAAATATCTCAAATTTTGTTATATACGAATTTTACAATATTTCAGAATTCATATTTATGAAAAATTCTAAAAAAAAGTGTAGATATTTTGAGTATATATTTCTGAAATGTGTTCCAATTTTTATTATAATTCCTACTCCAATAAGCGCATTAAAGTGAGTAGGAACTGTGGTAGGAGCATGCGACGCGAACAAACGTTGGTAGTACTAGATAATACATGGTAAAAAGAGACTGAATCTAAATGATATGCGTGCGACGAAGATAACAACTAAGATTGGCTAAACTGGGATTTGAACGGTCACCGAACAAGCGAGAGGGCAGAGAATTAGAGAGAGACGCTTGTAACTGAGCACACCAGATAATCTTTCCACCATGATAAATACGGCGGACCTAAAAAGCTTTGCCGCTTATGCTTAATAAGAATTAAATCAAAAACATAAATCCTTCATTACAATATCTTCAGAGAGACTGGCATTAGGATAAGCATTGAAGACTCTCCAATGGCCGATCGAATTCGAAGAGGCAACCTCGCTCCAAGAAATATCGTCCGTTAACTGTTTTCTCGGTAGTTAAGAAGTTCTTCTCTCTCTCTCTCTCTCTCTCTCTCTCTCTCTCTCTCTTATTCTCCTTCCCTACGAGTCGAGGTCTATTGATTTTCTTGAGTATGATTACGTAGCAATAAGAACGCTGATTTATTTTACGAGAGAAATTGAACCCGTTAAGAGATCGGAGTAAATCGAAGAATATGACGAACCGAGCTAACTTTTCCGTTACCAATACATACGTACTGCCATTGCAGCGTAATTAAGAATTCGGCATAATTCTTGAGACACTCGTGCACTTTTGTGGAAACAGGAAACTTATCTGGAAAAGATCCAGAATCTAGTTAAAAGTCGGGAAAACTTTAGAATCGTTTCACATTTTATTCGAACCAAATGCATTTTCGACAAACGTAATTACAGTCGAAAATCTATCTAATCTATATATTGGAAATCGTTTTTTATGTTGTCATTGCCGATACGCTTAATTCTTTTTTTGTTATGTAAACTAATGATCAGATTGGATCTCCATCGCTAAATTGTTGCGGATGAAATTGTCGATATATGTCGGCACGTGTCTCGTGCGAATTGGATCAGATACTTTCCATCTATAATGTATTCCTTCCATCGTCCTGCGCCTGAAACTCACTTAAACACGACAGCGCCGTATATTTGCGCCGATATATACGCGAAGCTACCTGTACCTTGATTATCGAATTATCTCCCGCGTTTCTGCTCCCTGCAGACGCAATCCGATGTTCGTCGCTGAATACATTCGCCGTCTCGCTGCCGAGATATTGGTGATTGGATGCTTTCGACCAGATGTTCCGCCATGATACATTTTAAAAAATCACACAAAAAAATACAACAGAGTAACGTCGATCCAAAATACCGATGGATAAAAATTGTGAAAAGTGTTAAAAAAAAATGATAGAGTATTATAGTTTTAATGTATAAGCGTCGCTCACGAATGTAATTCATATATAATTCATTAGATTTTTATTTTTACTCTTTTGCAATTATTTTTCCAATTTTTTATTATTAAATTGCAAAATTATCGAATGTGAAATATTTTTGCAGATTTTCGCTTATATACAATTTCGTAAGAATGATTTTGCTGAAATATTTAAAAAATTAGCTAGATACAAATTTGAAAATAATTTTATTAGACTATAAAAATAATTATGTAGGAATTTTGAATATGCTGAGCAATGTTGCAAAAAATGTTGATATATAACAATCGACTTGAGTGTCCTATGTAAATATTAGGACAATCGAACAAAATTAATTACAATTCAAGCATGATGAACAATGCTGCAAAAATTTTTATATTCTAGCATTGAGCATTCTACATAATTATTTTGATAGTCGGACAAAAATAAATTATTTTGAAATCTGCATCTAGTTAAATTTTTTAATACTTCAGTAAATCCGTTCTTTCCGTGCATGAAATATTTAATAATTTGTAGAACATGTTTTGTGCTGAGGGAATCTTATTATTTATCTAGCACTAGCTTTTATCTTGCAACACAAATTTACCTCTTTCAAACGGATTCTCATTGTCTTTAAAGCGTGGTTAAAAAGCTTGCACACAATTTGTGCGCTTTTGTCGGGAGAAACCTGCTGGATCAAACCCAATAAAGTCGAGAAAAGCGATAAAGCGGTTAAATCGATGGCGCGTTAACGGGAAGCCCCGATCATTGTTTCGCGAAACCCAACGGGAAAAGCACGGCTTGTTGAAGGAGCGATGGCATCGACGGGGGTGGCGGCGGTATCGGGGTGGAAGACGTATATACTAGTGTTTCCGTCCCACTGCGTTGCTTTTATTAGACTCAGAGGTAAATCGTCACCGATTAAGGTAATGGGTAACGATGGATGCAGACAACCAAACCCACCAAGTTTTACATTTTATAGGTTTCAGCCGAGAAAAATGGAGAGAGAGAAAAAAGTCAGAGAGGGGAAGAGAGGGGGAGGGGGAGATGGAGAGGGGGGAGATAAGGGAGGGGGAAGAAGGGGAGAATCAGAGAGGAGCGAATAATTACCATTACTAGCTAGTTTATCTATCGTGATGTCGAACGACGCAGACAGCTTTTAATTCAGTATTCCCCGCGTGGAAGGCTCTCCAGAAAGTACTCCATTTCCGCCAGGATCGGGTCGCCGGTAATTGATGAGAAGCAAATAACGAGCTTAAAATAGTGCGCGGTCGCGCGGTTGTACGGATCCGTCTAATTGGGGGTGGTTCATCTTAATTCCGGTTGCACGAGAGGGACGCCTCTTAAGAGGCCTTTCGTAAACGTTTGACCGAGCGAGGGCCAAGTTTCAGGTGGTTAGTGGCAGCGTCATGGTTTCGTTTTTCAGCGCTAATGGCTTTACGTGTCCGCGTGATTGAAGTAAATGCACCGCGATAAATGGATAGTTACCGGTGATAAACGAGCCGTGGAGGGCGCAGATATTTTTTACAGCTAAGGTATCTTCGCGGGCGCACATTACTTACTTGCAAAAATGAGGCAAACGCGGTTAAGGGAGTTTGAAATAATTAAGGGAGTGGAGATGAAGTGTTGATGAAGTTCAAGATTGATAACGGTCAGATTGGAAGCAAATTTAAACAGTGATTTCCTTGATGCGAGAGCGAGTTTCTTCATAAATTTAATCATCAGAAAACCAAAATCGAATTCAATTTTTATTTTATTTCTGTTAAGAACGTTATTATGTTTTATTCTAACCAAATACCTATAGTTGTGCTTGCAGTTGTAGCTTTAACATTCTAAACTTTATTTATGGATTCCATTTTTGCTTCTCTCTACAGTTATTTTTTCTTCAGTTCTCTCTACAGTTCTTTAAATAAATAGTGATAATATCGATGTCATAGCATCTTCGTTTTTTACTTCGCGATAACGGATATAATTATCCTGACTTTTTTTAGCAGCATTTTATGCAATGTTTCGCGCTCAAATCACAAATATGATCGTTATGCTAAGAGATAATTTTAGCCAGTTTGTTAAAGTCGTTTAATGATCTCGCTGCGTTGCTTCTAATTTCATTTAAAAAGTTACTAAATCGAAGTGTAAAAAAGGGCTTCCGTCAAAATTCGGACGCGTCTAGATACGAACGAAGTTATGGAATTCGAGTCAAGAGGCGAAATTAACGTTCTTGAGGAAGCCGATTAAAGGAAGAAGATCGATTGGTGAATAACCGGACGGTAGATTGCAAGCGCTTCGATATTACTGCGAATTCCTCGGCTACCTGATTTCATACCGTTGCTGACGTGATGTATGCACATTTATCTTTACCGCGTAGGATTGCTGTTTCGGTTGAAGGTACGATTACAGGAGTCTGCAAGATGTGGCACAGCATATTTAACGTTGTAGGCTCGTACTATCGACAACTCTATAAATTATTTGAAACAGTATTATATAGAAAAAAACATTAGATGGAGAAGAAACTCTTATAATTATATAAAAAAAGTAATATAGAAAATAATTATATAGAAAATGAATTCTAAAAAAAAAATTTTCTATTATATAGAAAAGAAGGCATTAGGTATAGAAAAAACTCTCAGCTAAAGAAAAAAAAAGAATAAGAATTTCAATCTATCAGAAATCATATATTGTAAAATACACAGTTTCTGATAAGTTGAAATTCTTAAAATTCTTAACATTCTCTGTTCCCTATTCCTTTCATTGTGCGCAATCCCTTATAATTAAAATTCGAGTTAATAACTAATAATCTTAACGACAAACGTCATCGGAGGGAAAAGCGACAATGGTGATAAAGCGAGTTTCGGTGATAGCGATACAAAATGTACCTAGTTCGATTCGACTCGGTTTCGAACCGAGTCGTTATTGTTTGTGTTTCGATTGAGTCATTGTAACAGACTAAATTGACATCAGAACTATGCAACGCGATCTGAAAGCCGCGGCCGAAGCTTTTGTAGACCTAGTCATCCCCGATCGTCACATTCGCGTAACATGGCTTCGAGCATTTGTGTAACCATGAATTGGTCGCAGCCCCGTATACGACAATTCTGCGTGATCCTTTAGAGGAATTTTGATTGTCGAGTTAATAAATTCTTTCATCTCTTTCGATTTACAAAAATTTGTCAAGAATTACATAAGTATAAGTACATGTTATTACCTTACACATTGTTTTAATAATAAATGAAAAATTTTGCAGAGTTATTGAAATTAAATGCAATATTTTTTAGAGAAAGACTGTCACATATAAAAAAAACTATATATATATAATAAAAATGTTACAGATTTCAACTTTATAAAAATATGATTGTTATGTTTACGTTTATTATTATAAAGAATTACAAAGAATTACGACAATTTTAGGAAATTTATTTCCACGATTTATCTTGTCGAAAATCGAAAACCGAATATGTATTACTTCAATGTCCTTACATTTGGTGAAGACGGCGGTTGAGAAGATGGGATCGAGGAGGTGGGCAGGCATCCAGACGGATGGGAGGGCAGATGTCCATCACTTCCGGATGCCAGCGGAAACTAGACACAAGGGACCAACCGCGTTTCTAGTCACTCAAAGGATCACAGGAATACCGAATCCAATCACAGAATGTTGTTTATAGCATGTAATCTATTCATGTAAATTCAACTTTATCTTATCTAATTAATGTGAAGTAATATTAAATGAAGAAAAGCGCTGTAGAAATATAAATACTATATGTATTTAAATATATATTTAGATATTTCAAGCAAAATCAGGGAAAAGACTCTACAATAAGTCAGCCATATTATTGAATGTTTAGTTTAAATACTCACGGTTTAATATTATATCTCTAAAGTATTATAATATTAGAATAATTTGACGTTTTTGTTTCTCTTCCACATTTTATAAATTAAACATTTTGAATTTCTGTAAAAATAACTTTATAGAAAAAGTATTTAATAGTAACTAATAATAAACATTTGTAGAAATGTTTTTCTACTTTGAAGAATATGTTTTTATAAAGCATTTTCTCTTTTATAATAATTTATCAACTTTTATTGAAAAATGTGATTATATTGCAAATAGTTTTCGGCAAATAGTTTATATCAATATTTGAGCTTTTTGCTTCGTAAAATTTAATAGAGTTATTGCAAGATTCTTTATTGTTAGCCTTTCTTTGACCGTGATTTGTATTCGATGCCATAGTTGCACCCTGTTTCCTCAACGTCGTCCTCGTTTCTAGATCAAATATGGCAATATCGATGTCATCTCTCTTTTCCATTTCATCCCTCTATGTGACTATATATTTCTGCTTCCCTTATTACCTATTCTCTCGATGCAAACATTTGCTTTTGACGTGCGTACGTGTTTCAGAGACTACACCATTATATAATGCATATCTCACGCGATTCCCGAATTTGCAATTTTTTTTGGTTTGACTGTTAAAACTTTTCCGAACTTTGTCATTACTAGTATGCGATTAAAATAGTTAATTATATTAATAACTTATGACAAGCAGTTATAAGAGGATCCTAAAATCATCTGTATTATCAATTAAACGCAATAATTTTTGTATAACTATTACTTTTCTCCTTTTTTAGATTCAAAAATTCTTTTTCAGATTAAAGTACATGCATTAATACGTATCTGTGAGGTGGAGTTTATGCTGAGAATGAAAAAAATTGTTAAAATTAAAATCTTCTTTATCATCTCTTAGTCCAATATGGTGTCAGAGTTCAATATTTATTTGATATCAAAGCTTTGTAATCTGTGCTTACGAAATTGTGATCCACAGACTAATAATTTACATGAATAAATAAAATGGAGTTCTTAGAATTAGACTTAGATCTAATTAAAACACTATTGTTCTACGAAAATTCAGTTGTTTTTGTATTAAATATACAAAATGTAGATTATTGAAAATATATGTGAATGGTATAAATAATTATAATGATGCAAATAAAATAAATCTTTATTAATCGAAAAACAAAAAATTACAAAATTGACACCTTCGACAGCCTACTAGCGGAATATCGTCTACCACGATATTGCCTCTAGTTTCTCTTTTCTGTTCTTCCTTCTATTTCTCTCTTCTTCCGAAGAAGAAGAGTTACAATTTTATACGGATTTACAAGACAGTTTGCAACTATCGTTCCTTTTGCTCATAAATATAACGATCGAAACTGCTGTAGACGGTTATCTTATCAGAATTACATAAGTATTTGCGAGTCTGGACTTAGTTTTAATCACGAAAATATTTTTCCAATTTCACAGCTGTAATACTGCGTAATTTGTCACTCTTATCGCGGCTTCGATATAATTGAATTCCGCGTAATCTAATCGCTTTACTAATGGCATTGGTAAGTCTTTCGTGCCTTCGGTTTTTATTTCCGGCAGAAAGCGCTAATAAAAATGAAGAGACACTCGTCTCCGCTTCTTCTCCTCCCTTCCTCTCTCTCTCTCTCTCTCTCTCTCTCTCTCTCTCTCTCTCTCTCTCTCTCTCTTTCTGCGCTTGTAACAGTGCGTCAAAGCGACCCTTTAATTCATCTCCCTACAGATCCACCTGACCGCTTTTCCCTCCTACTTTCCTTCTCGGGGTTTCTCCAGGGACAGACCACCATCATAACAACGTTTTCTCGCGTGCACATGGAATACAAAGCGTCGTCGAATCTACGAGTCCCAAGAGCAATGGCACGACTTTGTCCTGCCGAGTAGGATACGGTCGAGTGCGCTACGAAAATCGGGAATTATCGCGGACTGAAAAAAACGATAATAATCAAATGCTAGTATTCGCATCGCGTTTTTGACTGTTTCTAATTCTTTATATTTGTACACTGAGGGAAAAATATAAAATAAATTTTAATAAATAATTGTTTAAATAATACTAATATAACATTTATTTACGGAAAATAAATATTTGTTAAATAAAATATAATAATAGTCATATAATAATAGTCATATATAAAATCAAATTAATTTAAGTTTTTGTATCAAGTAAATATATGTTTACATTTAGTAAATATTCAACTGCCACTATTCGAATAAATATTTATTAAAATTTAGTACATATTTTTCTTTCAGTGTACATATATTACATTCATACCAATGATACTTAAGAAGAGAAATTAATCACAACTTCGATGATTTGATTATTGATGTTGTATTTTTATAATTATTTTAAAACTAATCTTTGATTATTATTTGATGAAATAATCGCAATTTTATAAATCTTTAATTATTCGTTAATCTATAATTTAATTTTTACAAGGATTTATAATTTTCAAATATTTTTTAATTTATGGAACGTTTATTTACAAATTATTATTTTGACAATCTCAAGTTTATAAATGGTAGATCTTAATCGTTATTTATTTGGATAAACTCTTCGTATGTGTGTGAAGCATTTTACAAGCATTTAACAAGTTGTCATCTACTTTTAACACACTTTCAATTATATACCGATTATAGTTATTATAATAATTAGATTTTAAATAGATATGTTTTAAATAATTACTACTAATGTGAAGTTATATATTTAAACAAAATGTTGAACAGAAAAACTCTCTTTAATTTATTATGATCAAGGCTTATTTAATGAATTTATGATTATTCGAGCTATCATAATTGAAGATCAGTGACTATGAATCGTAAATAATAACAGATTTTTTAAATGCAGATTTGTAAAATAAAGATCTATGAAATATCAATCGAAACATGAATCTGTAATTAATCACGCTTTCAATTAAAGATTGAAAATTATTTATTTACGACTATGAATTCTAGCCTGAAGTACTATAAATTTATTACTAAAAATTTTAGAAACTTATGAATAAATGATGTAAGTATATACTAATACCTAAGTATAATAATATTTGGTTATATAATCTTATAATTGAATTTACAATATTATAAGTAAGTATAATAAACTCGCGCGTTATAAGTTAATATAAAAACATCAATAACTGCAATATTAATAATATATTATTTTTATTGTGCATTTTATGTACGCCACATTCTTATATTGCAAAAGATAAGTCCTTGAAAAGATAAAGACATTTATCTTTTTGATAGATTCTGTTAATAAGGCAAATTAGTTGTAAATATCCTTTACGATATATCATTATTTTAACAACGAGGAATAGTTAAGCATGTATATACGTACGAGACCACATACAGAAATCACAGAATTCATCTGACACAATTTGTCACGTCTGAGTACAAAGCCGACCGTAAATATTTCCTTATGCACATTTGGTTCACCACCAAGTAATCACCCATGCGCATGCATCTTAATCTTTGTTTCTCTCGGTTTCTGACTACACGTTCATCTACGATGATATTTTACCGTCTTACGATATCTCTGCAAATGATCAAGTATTATATATATATATACTGTATTTCATTTAGGGCCGAATATATTAAATTTGATGTAATTTTGTGTGTCATGCAAACGTACACTGAAAAAAATGTTGGTAATAACTACAAAATGCGGAATGACTAATAATTTTAATCAAATGTTCGGTTAATATAACTAAAATTAATTTTATTTTCTAAATATTTAGTATATATTACCAAATACAATAATAATAACCAATCGTTTAGTAATAATTACCAAATATTTAGAAAAATAAAGTTATTTTTGATTATATTAAGTAAATATTTGATTGTGAAATTATTTTATTCAACGTTTGATACAAGTATTACCGTATTCTTTTTTTTTTTAGTGTAAGTCCGATTTACGAATAGTTTTTATTGCAAGGTTTAAATGTTGGTTCGTTGGTTTCTCTCTCATTGCATTGAAAGGTTTAAACGATAGTCTAAATATCGCTCTCTATTTTATTATAGTATTTTGCAATAAAAATCTTTTGTATCTGCGGTTAGCGATGCTTGAATACAGAGCCCTCAAGCGACCAGAATTTATTTCTCGTTATCGGCACGTCGAGTATTTTCCTTTCGTTATAGCCTGCTCATCCATGTAGATAACACCATCGAAGATGACCGTTTCGATAGTGAAGCGTAGGATATTGGCGGCTTTTATTCGAGTTTTTTTTAAATTCCCGAACATATGCCGCGATGTACGCGTACCTTACATCCTGCCAAGATAACAGCTTTCGAAAACTAGCGAAATGAAAATTGGGCTTTGTTTCACGTTCAATATCGACAACTGATCCACAAGTCTGTCAATCCTCAGAGTAGAATAATAACTGACGTAATATTCTTTCCGATCAAAAAATATTTTTCCTGATCAGAAAATTATCATGACAGGTTTATTGTGTAACATAATTGTATTTTATTAGTCTGTAATTAAATTGTAATTTATATTTATATATTAGTGTATTAATTTTAAAAAATAATAAAAAAGTGAATATTGATTTGATAAAATGTGTGATGTTATCATGTTGATGACAATATTTTCTATCGCTGTTTTACTTTGAAAATAACACAATTAAAAAAATTAAATTTTTCAGAAAAGGGTAAAACTACTTTTTAACTTGAAAATTATTGCTTAATAAAGTAATATCTATATTTTTAACGCAATCAAACATTATTTTTATCATTTTTGTTTTACAGCACTTAAAAAATCACTTTTATTAAATTGTGATGATTTTTTTTTATTTGACAGTTTTCATGAAATTTATTTGATTTACTTTTGTTTACTGATAGAGTAATGCTTATACATATATCTAATTTAATGCAACAACTCGAAAATTGTGTTTTGAGTTGTGTAATTTTTGAAGTAAGAAGCACGTTATTCATGTTCTGTTACTAATGATTCCTAATAATCAATAATATAATAAGCATCAATAATGTTCAATGCTTTGTTTGTCATTGCTTTAATTTTTTTCTCTCTTGAAAAATTTCCGCAACATTAAAGATCAGCTTCCGCGAAATGAACGTGAAAGACCATGTCGATAACACGTCCTGGCCTTAATTAATTCGCATGATCCACAATTTGTGAAGGGAAGGTTCTTTGGTAGCCTTGAGCCATTTTTTTATTCACTACGCTACAAACTCAACTACTCAGCCTTTTTCGAAACACCGAACTCGATTAAGCTTCTTGTTCGGGTGCGCCGCGCACGATTATTCCCAGTCAGAAATGCCAAACTAATTTAAAACTGTTTATTATTAGAAGGCATGAATGGAAGAATGTTTCTGGCAGTTTAATTTGAAGTAAAAATGGCCATTGCTGTATTTTCAATTTAAAGGTAATTAACAAACTGCGTAAATTCACTATTGCGTGCCCATTGCTGTATACAAAATAAAAATTCTCATAAGAATCGTCGTTCACATTCAAATTCTTATTAATCGAGAGATGTAAAATCTGAAAGCATTTTAGAAATGTTTAATGAAATGAAAGAAAAATATCACTAATTTTTGTACATTTATTCTTAGCCAATAAAAACTATTATGAAAATTTTATTTGTCGTATTTTTAAACTTTTTTCTTAAATAGCTGCAATTTATACGCATATATTATACATACACTACCGTCAGAAAGTTTAAGATCAAGCGTTTTAAAGACTTAATTTTATGTTCTTTTTATTTAAAATATCCGCAAGTCCAATTTTATTTTTCACTGCAGCATAATATGACCCTGAAGGTATGATTAAGTAAAAAAACAATTGCACTATTTATTTTATAATTTTATCATAAATTATATGTTTAAGATTATATCACATTGGTTCTAAATTTTCTGACGGTACATCACGTATATAATTGGTGGATTATTTTCTTTCTTTCAAAGCAACTTCACGTGATCAGATAAAAAAATGAAATTATTTTTTATAGTATACAAGTACAAATGTTTCTGTTATCTATTTAATTTCGAGAGGCAATTTGAAATGCCGGAAGTGAGTTGCGATTGGTGTCTTCATTCTCATTTCGATTTTTTTCTGGGTAATCTGTACTAGCATCGCTGTCGAGTAGAACTGTTCAAGATGTAGGTGTGATAACGAACTAATACGGGTTACGATGTAATCTGCATAATAATACGCGGGCGTTATTGGTCCGTGGATTTCTCTTCGGCTGCATACAGATTCAAAATTACTGAGACGCTTTCGAGCTTCTCGTACACGTGATGATAGAAGTTGAATCAGTGTGCCCGGAATTTCAGCCTTCTTTCCCACCCGTCGTGGATTGCCGCTGAATTTTAATGGCTCCTAAAGACACCTGACAAGGACTTCTCTGTGGCTTTAAATTTATTCCGCCTGTTTTCTCTCGTCAGCGTTACTTACAATTTAATTATGATACCGAAAGAACTTCGCTAACGTTATTTCTCTATGACCAAAAACAGTTAGATTAGAATTATCCCTCGAGGGCGACTATCGTGAAAAGACTTTGCGTAATTAAAAGTAAAAAATTTATTGAAAAATACCTTTTATCATCATAATAAATTATGTAGACTTAATTTGTTTCATATGCACTAAACTTCCTTATTTATCCACTTTTTCCATTTTATAATTTATTCTATATACTGATTGTATCTTAATCCACTATAAAGTAGTTATTCCTATGCCTCATTAATTTACTTTTCCTGCAACGTGAGCTCTTAACTTCAATCCCATTTATCATCCAATTCTATTCACCTGCCGTTCCTATATATTTATTAACTTTACTGTGAAATATATATCACATAAAGTAATTATTAAAGTTAAATAGACATCATGGAAAATCGGGTCGTTGCCGAGAAAACTTATGCAAGATCGATTTTAATATCCTTCAGATATCGCGGCTGGAATTTCCGAACTATGCGCCGATGTACTGGATAAACTTTATTACGAAGTTACGTCATATTCTCCATATACGGTTGAATAATTTCAATTATCAATCTGCTAAATTTCTATTGTTTCATCCAGATACGAGTCGGAAAATTTCGATCCGTTATTAAACGCCTTTTATCATCTATCGTGTCACAGCGAGGTCTGGCACCGTACATCAACAATTCCCCGCCGGATTTTTTTTCATCCCGGGTTAAAGCCCGTTGTAGATTTACGGTGGTACGCTAATACCACTTTGAATGTCTGATACGTTGTAATTCCAGAAACTCCGCAGTCGAGCTCCCACTTCCGGTGGCCGTTGAGAACTTTACCGATAACACTATGTTGCGGAGAGACAACCCAACTCGACCGTCTCGACAACCATTTGATTTGCGTTTAATTTCTAGATGCTATTTCGGTTTTTACTCAACCCTCGCCTATGTGCTAAAGCATCCGCATTGTCGCATCACGGATCAGTCCTTAATTTGCCGCAATTTCGGTACTCGTTAACTACAAGCTTTATCGCAAATTGGATTTGACCTTGTTAGAGTTGCCGACATCTTTCTCTATATATATACTTTACTATTGCAAATAAATGTTATACATTATACATCGATTTGCAATAGCCCATTTTCATAACTAAGTAATTGAAGAAAAAGAAAACGTTCTTATATATTATTCAAAAATACTATAATATGTTCTCTGTGTATATAATATTTTAGGATAATATTTAGTTAATTCAAATATAAATAATTAAATGTCTTTGGCATACATTTATCTTTCATTGAAAGAAGAAAAAATAATATGTAGGATTAGGCGTTAAAACTTTTTCTTATTCTTTCAACAATTACGTAAAGTTTTCATTTCTATCGCATTATTTACTTCATTGACATTTTAAAATTATGAAAACTGACTTCATATGTCTGATACTTCAGATATTTGCTTAATAGTGAAGGTATTGTACTATTATTAAGTCTGTCTCCGCGCGTTGTGTAGGTAGATTTAAATGACTAGATGCTATACCATATTATATCTGTGATATTTTCAGCTAGTTTCTTACTTTATATTTCTGTATACGACACGTGTAATTCGATATGTCAAACGAATATCATGCCCACGAGCGATTAAATTTTTATCCTATTCCAGAAATATTCTTTGATCTGTGGCTATGTATGAATATTATATATATATAATACAATCGCGTGTATAATCAATCATTTTTTCTCTCTTTTTCTCTCTAATAAAATGTAATAATTAAAAAATGTGCACAAAGAAAGATACTATAATTGTATTTTTGATACATAAAAACTAAAACAATAGATTTATTTTATAAATAATTAAAATATTTGAATCCATTTCTTAGATATCGTTTTGAATTTCTTATTTTATAAAATTATGAATATTTAGAAAATCATAAAAGGTAAAGTAATTAAATTTTGGAAATTTGCATAAATCCTTTTCTTAATTTTCAAAATAACTCGTGTCATTATCGATATTTAATTGTTAATATAGATTTTTAAGAATGGATAAATTTTTGAAAGAATTTCTTGTATAATTTGTGTCACGCAAGACTTATGACATTTGAAAATATCATGGAGTACAAAGTTATAAACCATGGTAGAATGAATTGCTTAGTAATTCTTGTAAAGTTCAAGTCCATCAAAATATTCATAAAGTTCAAATGGTTAAATTTATAATCGATCATACCATTTTTAATTTACATATATGTACTTATAACATTTTTTATTGAATTGAATTTGTAAATGTATATTTAGTTTAATTCTTTTGCAATAAAGAGTTGATGAAAACATTGACACATAATATGAGTTTTGTAAATGTAAAAACGACAAAAATTGGGAAATCTATGATCATTTATAGGAAAAGTGGTCCAAGTTATAATAAATATTTCTTTGGCGTATACTTATCTATTATATAAACTCCAAATTAAAAGTACAGGTAAATATTTATATTTATTTAATAACATATATTTAATATAAAAAACTTACTAAATATTTGTTTTTGCTCAACTGCTAGACAATATTTTAATTTTAGTTTCTTTAATGCACTGTATAAATTTGATTGCAATTTAGACGTTCTGGATGTTTCAATTTTATATATATTTATCATTTATGTTCAATATATCTCAATATAAAAATAAATAAAAAATAAAAGAATTATGTATTTATAAAGGTTTGATTAAATACAAGTCTTCTAACTTGTAGTAAAAATTAAATATTCATGGTATATATGAGAAAAATATTATCATTAGTTTGATGAATACGATTTAAAATATTATAGAAATATGTTTCTTTTAATATCTATATGTATAACAGCACTATATTTAAATATTGTGATATCGTGGAAGCTTGTCGACTATCGGTTATCGTTAACTCCCTTTCCCCAAAATAAACCATGTTACCCTATTTTAAGCAGATCATGCCGTCGGATTACCAATTTAATTATACAGACAAGGATTTGAAATTATTAACGATAGAATATCATATAAGTCTTGAAATTGGACTTTAGATATTTATTAGAATAAACTCTTCGGTATATTCGCAAATTGAAATTTACGAAGTCGCGTAATCACACTATTTTTAATATCTTATATTTAATGATTTAATAAGTTATGTCAATATTATTTTAAATTAAGACTTATATGTCGTATCAGATCATTATTAAAACATTACTTTTTAATATTAGATGTTGGAATTAATTCGTAGCGTTTTTTAATGAAAGAATGTTATTTATTTCACATGAGCATTAAAAAATACATTAATGAAAGTACTTCCCATCACTTGTAAAACGCTACGAATTAATTCCAACACCTAATAAAATATCTCATATATTGACATTTTGTATCAATTATGAATATGATAATTCTATAATTAACAATTGGTTAATTAAAAATTATTTTAATAATATTATCATTAACGATTAATTAAATGGGTATTTTTTCATACATTGAATATCATTCAATGTATATATATATATATATAATATATATATATATACAATATAATCTTTTCTTAAATATATAACTCTTCGGAAAGAAAGAGAAAGTGGATAAATACATAAAGGATAAAAAAAGTCTACCTAAGTTCTAGTAAATTAAAGTATTCATTATGTTATGAATATTTATTTTACGTATTAACGCGGAGGCTTAGGTGGTTTATTTGTACTAGATTTATTTTTGGAACAACTAATTTACTATTTTTTTTATATTTTTTTTCGCAAAAGTCTGTTACATTAATGTTCATCTAGCAATAAGAAATAATGATTCTATAAAATACTAAGAATCTCCAAAAGTCCGTTTTTAAGGCTTATGATAGGTATTTAATTAAGGCCAAGCTCAAGCTGATGCAATTTGTATAGAATATGATTCGTCTTTGTCACAAGTCAGACTAGGTGTTCTGATGTAGCAGCTCATGTAGTGGCCGCGTAAAGAGAACACAGGTACAAAGTGGGAAAAGGAAGTGCTCTCAACTGTGGAGACGCTTATTTTAGCAAGCGTTTGCAATAAATCTGCTAAGATTCAATGTGAACTATTCCGCAATAATTCAAGTACGGACTCCATATAGAGCAATCGATATCATTATCAGTGCTATTTTTTTTTTCTTTATATTCGTTCTTTTCAACCATCATAATCGTATATATATTTCCTACATACCTATTGGCCGAATTTATCGATGTGTTTTTGGCGTATGCGCAGATAGAACGGTACGCGCCAATTAAACGCTACGTAGTTTGCAAAAAAGGGTCGAGATTCGCAGGGAATGCACGTGAGATGGCTTTGATTATACTTATTACAACAGCAAGTAATGGTAGAGACATTAATATCCGAATGACCCATATTTCATTGATTTACATGTCCAATAATAATTTATAATTTGCACGCTTTTCAAACGGTATAGTTATTATTTTGGTAACTAAAATGGGAGTGTGTCGCGTTTCTAATTATTTTATAATTAAATTATTTTATAATTAAATTGTTATATATTTTACATAATAATGTACATATATTAGTTCAGAGCATTTTAACGTTGTTTATATATAACACGTATTATATAACATCAATTATAACTAGTAATTCTTAAATAAAAATATAGCTAGAATTATTATTACAAAAAATAATTTTAAACTTATATTATATGTTAAAAAATCGAAATAGTACACAATAATATATTCTAATCATTTATAATTAAGTTACGATATAACATGTTTCGGTCTTTAAATTAGACCCTCTTCAAATTTAATAAACACAAAGTGGTGAATATTCTATCGAGACGTATTTGCTTGTTTTTTATTTTATGATAATTAATGAAATTTATAATTTTATTAGAATATAATTTTATTACAAGAATTGAAAAGAATTATTTGAAATTCTTTTCAATTGGCCTTCCAACCTTTTGGCGAGCAATTTCCCTTCCTCTGTGCAACGTTCTATTCTCATGACATGCATTTATGATGTATTTCTTTTCTATTAACATTTCGATTATAACATCTTTGTGTTTATTACTTAATTATAAATGATTAGAATATAGTATATTATTGTGTAATATTTCGGTTTTTTAACGTATAATATAATTTCATAATTGTCTCTGATATGCCCTTTTATTGTATTTATTTTTTATTAATGTCAAGAGTCCTTTTTGTTATTATTAAAAAATATTTTTTCGTTAGAATAAAAAATTTATTTATATAAAAATGTTTACAAGTGTAAATATTTGAAAACTACTATTCTAAATTGTACTCGTAGTATGCATAAGATGTAGGGTGATTGCAATTTCATATTGTGATAGAATTCTGAATAATGTAATTGTGGTAGCATATACGATTGAATTGCAACAATGTACCTTAATATAATGGTAATGTAATACATAATTTAATGTTATAATTCGCTGACCAATTATGGCACTGTATTAATAGGTAAAATTTAATAGAACACCACGACAAAGTGACTTGTAATTCGCTATTATAATTTAATTCTGAGGTAACAAACGTGAACATGTGGACCAGCTAAAATCGTCTTGTACCATATACAAATTAAGAGAACTTATTATTTTTTGATAATATTAGCATGAGCAAATTACTTATACAATGAAATTAATATTAAATATTATTACTCATTGATATTATCCAATTGATATTACTGAAAAAATTATTACGTAATTTCTTCCAATCTCAATTAAATTCATATCGGTATTTATAAGCAATATAAGAAGGATCTGCATATGATATTTATTCGTAAGTTTTGTCGGCATTAGAAAAATTTGGAAAAAAGATTAATATATAAAATGCAATTTGTATATTTAACTGATAAATAATTTTTTGACACTTTTTCACTGACAAATATTTATTATTGTTCTATATCAGAAGTTCATCGATAAATACATAATAAACACATTAAATAATTTTGATACTCAAACACCATTTTTACAATTCATTACTTTCAATTGGTCACACTGAAGACAAATAGTATAAAAATATTAGTGTTAATAAATATATGTGCGTGTACACATTATGGATTGATTTAATAAAACGACGAATGTGTAACAAGTTTATTTTTTCATCATAGATAAATAACAGATATTGAATTTGTTACATAGCACACAGCCGTGAAATTTATATTTATATTATTAAACTCCCTCTCACGTGCCTATATTTATGCGTTAATGCCATCCAGCGCTAAATAAAATCGATTGCGTCCACAGCGTTGATTGTGCTGCAACGCGTCGTCGTTTACAATTACAGATGTACATATCATAATTAAGCTTACAATTCTAATGCGTTCTGACGTAAGTTTGGGATTAGTGCCACGTGTACTCATCGGGACAGAAGATGAAGCGAACGCGCGGCGCAATCTGTACAAATGCATGCCGCCCATTCGTGCTCTCCATTTGGATTTACTGCTTGTGGTTGCTACGCGCTTTCTAAAAATTGTTTTACCGAACGTGTATTTAAATGTAGAAATGCAGAAATGAGAAATGGAGCAACATAGAAATGAGAAATTATGCTAAGAAGCAACGATCTTGGCAGCATCTGCAATATGGAAGAGAGTTAATTGCGGTCTGGATATGTCTTCTCAGAATAATTTATAATTGGTAAGTTTTCATAATTTGAATAAACTTAAATTTATCTTTACCGTTATTAATAATATTTAATAATGGAAAGGATGATTTTGCTAAAGTGTGTGTCTGAAAATATTTAGTTAGATACAGATCGTATATGAAAATAATTTTGAACTATCAAAATAATTATGTAAAGTGCTCAAATTGATTGCTAAGATGTTAAAATTTTGTGCAACATTTTATGCTTAAATATCTTATACACAATTATTTTGATGGTCCATCAAAATTATTTTCAAATCTATATTTAATTAAATTTTTAAATACTTTAGCAAAATCATATTTTTTTCGTAAAAATAAAATTAAAATAGGTCAACCTCTTCAATTATTTTTCTATTTTTAAACTATTTAATTATTTCAATGCTCGAATAATGTTATTCGATTACGCTGCAGCCGGTGTTACGGATAAATCTTAATAAAAATGACCATCGCAAAATGGATGACCTCATCATATGACGCAGGGTCTTACCTTGCTACGTTGTTACCTTGAAGGGATATTTATAATGTAATAAAAACTATCATAAGAAAGTAAAAAATACGCGCGTCGGGATACGGAGAAGGACTATTTTCGTTTTTCTCGGCATCTATTCACTTCGACCTACTTTCTTCCGGATGACTTTCCGATCTCGCCGTTATTTATATTTTCCGCCTGACGCGCCGGCTGTTCCCAAGGATTCTACCGGTCCTTGTATCTAGGCACAACTCTTTGCGGAAGCACCGTCCATCCATTCGTCCTCGTTTCTTTCCACGGCCACGACGGGGTTAGACTGCATGAACACGTATGCGCGATCAATCCCGTTGCTAAAATAAAACTGCGACAGTAACGGCATCGTAACCTTCGGAAATTCCTTATTGATCTGCAGAAGAGATGCTGAACATTGATACGCACTTTATGCTGCAGAACATGGCGGCGCCAATATTTATACATATTGTATACAATTGGTATGACATTTCTTTTCTCGAAAAATTTTAACATAAACGTCGTTTTTTACATTATTATAGGAAACAAACTCACGGAAAGATATTTTTGTCTGATTTTCTGATTATTCAATGTAGTACGTATAAAATATTTCGTAATTATTGCTAAGCATTAACGTTATATCTTCCATTTGATAAATCCGACAGTGTATACTGTGTATATTAGAGTAATTCAATCAATTCTTCATACAATAATGTTTATTCTGATAACTAGAAGGTAGCTGTTTCATTTTCGTTAATTGGCCTGGCAGTCGCAGTCTTTGATTATTTGCATAGGGGGGTTATATCTCTGTTCTAGCGTTTCAATATTATTCCATAATATTAATTTAACATGAACAAAGGTTTTAACCAAGCAAATGGCTTTCTTTCAGTATATCTCACGCCTTCGTAGTAAGTCTATTTGACCTGATGCCCTACATACGTACTTTGCGCCGCCCCGGAGGCGTCTTAAATTTCCGAAGATATTCTCTCAGAATTTGCAGCGGATTTTTATGCGACCGGATATATTTGCCGCCAAGACACCATATCGTGTCACGACTATGAGATCTTTTCCTCGAGCTACCGTTATATACTTTTCTGCCTTTGCAAGGCATATTAAGAAGGTAAAAGCTTTTTGGCTGCTATAAAAATACTCTACGTAGAGATTAACTTTTGTCCTTTCAAACGACCCTACTTCATGAATCAATCTCGTAAAATTTGTTTCTTCGATTTATGCTAATTAACAAAACGAAAATGGTACGATATTATTATATTATCAAGTAAGAAAAGAATATGCAAATGTCTTTCTAAATATCTTTATGTAAATAATCAAAGTGTTCAATATTCAAATTATATTTGTATATACTCGGTTTGTATGTACACGTTACAATTATAAATATAATTTTATTATTTCATTTACTGCTTAATATGTTTTGAAATTTACTTTCTTCACGTTTTACGAAGATAAAGAAATTAAAAATTTTATGTCTTAAGACCCCTACAGGAAAGAAATTTGTGCATCTGCTTACTGAAAAGAAATCCATGTTAGACTGATTTACCTGATTTACTTTTTTACTAGCAACTAATGCATTATAGTAACTTCTTCTAGTTAACAGAAAAGTTTTAAAAGTTATTAATTATATAATAAGAATATAATTCTATAAATTATATTTTTTTGCTGTTATCTTTCTATTTCACTGGAGAATTAGTATGCTAATAAAAAGTAAGTATTGTGTAAAACAGGCCTAAGGATAAAGATTTGCAAACTTAGATTATAATGAGAATTCCTTGTTTTTCTTATGTGATATACATTTACATTTACATGTCTGTTTAACAACGTTATACTGAGAATGATGTTTCATATTGCGAATACTGCGGTTAAACTTTTTTTGAGTTATAACCATTTCAAGTGAAATTCGGAATTGACGAAAGTTTTTCCTATATATTGACAAGATTTCGTTTATCTTTTTAATTTAATATTGTCATATATAATCGTGCAATGAATCGATTGTATCAAAATGGAATTTTATGAACATTTTGCACAAATAAAGACACTATCTTTTTTTTGTGCGTTTTATAAAACCGCTAAAACATTTTTATTGAAATATTAATATGACAATAAACATGTCATATTAATTAATTGTTATAAACTTTGTTGTTTACTATGTAACATATGAGAGATTATCCTGTAGAGATTAATCACCTCAGTTTCGAACTTACGTGAGTATATTAGGATTATTCTAACGTAGCTTATTGTGCCTTAGTAGCACAGATTACAATGATGTGGTACGGGTTTAATCTCTAGCGATTGAATTTAACGTAGCTACAGAGTAGTTAAATATTTATAGTCGCGATTACTTACATCATACCGAATTAATTGTCAATTCATTTCATTGCTAAATCTAAAACAAACTACAGACTTTGAATTTTTTTATTTAATTATCATAAATTGATTTTCTTTAATTGAATAATGGATTAATAAAAATATTTGAAGAGAAGAATAAATGATGAAAGTTGTTTAAAAAGTTTCATCGTAATCTGAACATTAATATGGATATGTTTATTTAAAAAAAGAATTATCATTAGAACGCAAACTTATTATTAATATTATGTCTCATTTATTCTGTCTCACAGGGTATTCTATAAAGATAACGAGATCACTGAAATCACTTTAAAACGAAAATTTTAATATCAAGTATAATAATTTTTGAATTGTAAGCATTTTGTATCACCTAAAATTTGTACATTTAAGTATAACGCGAAGTTTTAAAAGCGAAAGTTAATTGTCCTAATGTTGTTGTTAATCTCTCATTGATATTGATATAAAGATCATGTACATATACAAAAATAAAATTATTGATATTTCTAATTATTAATATTTATTATATTAAAAAATTATTAATTTTAACATTTTGATAATGGAATTTTCATCTCAAAATGATCTCAGAAATCTCATTTTAAGCATTGTTACGATCTTTACGGAACACTCTGTATATTGAAATTGCGTGATTAAGGGGATCCTAAAAATTTCCAAATTGAAATCTTAAGAAAAATTTTTTGTCGTTCTCGACATAAATTCTACCTCACAAACACGTATTAATGCGTATACTTTTATACAAACACGTATTAATCCTGGAAAAGGATTTTCGAACCTGTAAAAGAGAAAAAAGTAATTATTATATAAAAATTACGATTTAGTCGGTAATACAGACGGATTCTGTTAAAAGATAAAAGAAAGTAATTAAATAATAGAATGTTTAATTATATAGCCAATCGAATATAGTCGAAATAATTGAAAATAGATATCATAATTTTTTCACATAATTTAGTTATGTATGCAGTAAAAAACTTTTGTTTTTCTTCGTTAGTTCGGATCACAATGCCTCCATCTCTTGTTTTTATGAATCTTTATTCCCCTAGACAAAAATCTAATATGGCGAGCTATTATCTTTTAGGCGGTTTTCTGCTTAGTTACCGCGTAAGTGGAAGAGAGCACCGAGGTGGTGGACGTGAGAACTCTGATAAAGTCGCAGGACGAAGAGAGATACTCGTATCCTTGCTCTTTGGGACTGCGCGCAATGTCGAAAGAAGATGATTCCCTCCTTTCTTTTTTTTTTCTTTCCTCTCCTTTCTTTGCCCCGTTTTTCTTCTTCAGATCGTAATTGAGCAGACGATCTTAACGCTCGAACAGTCACGAATGGCTCACCCCGTTGGTACCTAACCTCTCGTCGTAGAAGTGCTTCACGAGCCTCGGCGGGACGACGCTTCGCAGTTTGTGGTCTGCGTGCGAGTCCCAGTTTCGTTTGGAATCTTGATGGTTCTTTCTCCGCCGACGTGACTGTCCTGGGACGTGTGTGGGCGAAGAACGTCCCATTTGAGAATTATCCGAGAGATACCTCAATACCAATAACTAAATATTATCTCTAACACATCAATAATCTTTGGAAAACGCTACAATGTGCTGCTGTTGGAAACTTTCGTTTATACGTCTTTTCTTTTGTAACGGAAAGAAATTGTGAGCTTTCTGTATTTTGAACAATTGAAAACGGAAGTTTCTCAGAAGTTTTTCAGCCACACGTTTGTCCTTAATGATCAGCACTGCTGAATCAGCAAAACAGAAGGCAAAAGTTAAATAAGATTTACCTACGAAAGTCGAATAAAATTTTAAAAGCTGAATTATTTTTATGCTTTCTTTTGCTTCTTTTTATTTTGAATTTCGCGCTGGCTGAAATGCAGCTGTTTAATACAAATTCTTTTGATCACGAGAACTGGAAGCGGTCAAATATAGCTTAGGCAGACTTGTGCGCAATCCAAAACTTTCGAAAAAGAACTTCCCCCGAAAGTCGGAGCTCTGAAAGATCCACGATACCGCTGCAAGGATAGTTTCTTAATCGACCGAAAGAAGCCTTTCAATAAGTCGTAGAATAAAAGGACAATAGCGCGGGTGGAGGTAAAGAGAACGGAAACGAAAGAAGTGTTGGAAGCTTGAGAGTCCGGGACAGTCCGAGCGGGGAAGGGTTCATGGCTCCCACGACACAAATTCTGTAACCGAGACTAACTCTTTTAATAGTTCGCTGGTCGCGCTAACTTCCTTTTTTTAGTGAGGGAGGATGATCGCCAAACAGCCATACTGAGAAGCCAGAGGGCTCCAGTAAACTCCAACTTTCCTACCGACAGCTAACTTCGGTGCAGTGAACTACGTCAAGGACCAAGTTCCACCTTGGGTTCTTCTACCAACTTTGTCTTCGCCCTCATCCTGGAAGAATTTTAAGACATCCGCGAATCCCCTGAGAGCCATGTAACGATTAACTATAATCTTCATTAGTGAATGCATTCAGAATAAACTCTTTGCAAAAAATTTAACTAAGTAGCGCAACGAAAAATCTATAACTATTGAAAGAACTTCGTTAAAAATATCAACATATGATACATTATAAATTCTTTAAATTAGCATCTTAACTCTTTTTGATTTGCACTATATTACTGAAAACCTTATTGATCTTGATCTTTGATCTCCTGATTTGATTTATTCTTTATCTTGATGGAACTAAAATCCTTAGATATCTATTGTCAAAAAAACAGAATTTGGAAAAGTTGTTTTTGAGAAACCTTGCAAATAGTTAAACGGACGGATAGATGAACGGTCAGACTAACGCTGTGAAATTATTAAGGAGTTTACTACACTGCACTACATAATAAATATAGTTTATACGCTTAGTTTACCGCGTAAGTGGAACTTTGCACGCGTTTACTTGTACGCTCGATGGACTTTGAACAAGATCTTTCCAAAGTGAATTAATTGAAAGTAAAGATATCGCCACTTATAACAATATTTGCACTTTATTACATTACCAACAATTATTATGTATAGATTTAAGTATATATTTTGTTAGATAGATTTCACATTTGTGCTTAAAGAGATCCTAAAGCGAAACTCGAACTCCATATAACAAATTCGTCACGATAAAGCGTCTAAGTCTAATTATAAAAACTCGACGTTGTTTGTTCGTGTAAACTACGTGTTCTAGGAATATCACTATTTCGCACGTACAGGTTGCAAAACTTTTATATCAAGCAAATGTTACGACGACTTGATAGCTGAGACGCCATGTTACACTAAGAAATGGTAAAAAATATATCAATTTTGAAATTTTTGATCGTTCTCGGCATAGACTCTACTTCCCAGATATATATTAATGCGTATACTTTAATCCTGGAAAAGGATTTCCGAATCGGTGAGAAAGGAAAAAAGTATTTGTTACACAAAAATTACATGATTTAATCGGTGAAACAGGAGGCTTTAGGATCCCTTAAGGGGATCTTAAAGACGATTAGTCATATTGTAAATAACAGAATTGACAAACGTTATTTTTTTAGTTATTTTGCCGTTACTTTTTATAATAAACAATTTGATAACAACGTTGCAATTTTTTATGATGGTAACGCTAACTAACTAAACGCTAAGATTGTACTAAAATCACTTTGAAATTATCATCATTACGCGTTACTTACTGAAAAAAGTTATAAATAATGAGTAATGCATAACGCTACTCGTTACAAGTAACGAGTAAAAAGTAATGCGTTACAAATTAGAAGTTCGTTATTTTTTCCAGTAACGAATGACTTTTTCAACCCATTACAAGTAACGATTGACTTTTCTAAAACTGAATCGAAAAGTCCTGTACCATTTTGTAATTTTCGCAATAGTTAAAAAGATATTAAATACTAAATATTGTCGAATATTGGTCTCCAATAATTTTTTAGAACGCGTAACCAGGCGGCGTATTTAAGAAATAGAAATCGATCGAGTTGATGTAACATAATATATAGTAGAGAGTGCCTTAAAGATCGGTCAAAGTTGAAAGTTGAATTCGAATAATATAATATTTTTGGTTCATGAATTTAATTAATCTTAAATGTGATGTAATCTTAAATCTGTGCGTCGAAACGTTTAGATAAAACACAATCAATCTGAGATGCTAATAATCGCGAGCCGAAATATACATGTCAGTATACAGTTATTGCGAAGAATATTTCCGAAGCTGCTGACTAAGACTCGCCCCGGAAAGTCGAGAGGTCTCAGGTTCGAATCCTGGCTGAGGTAATATTTTTCGCAATAAAAGTTTCTTATTTGAAGAGGGGGATTATATATACTTGCGATTGTCTGAATGTTTCGATTCGCGATTATTAACATCTCAGATTGATTGTGTTTTAATGTTCGAATGTTTCGCACAATCACATTTGAGATTAATTAAACCATTCATGAACCAAGAATATTATATTATTCAAAACTTCCAACTTTGATCGATCCTGAAGGGTCTCTCTACTATATTACGTTGTTACATTAATTCGGTCGGTTTCTATTTTTCAAGTACTATCAACAGAAAAACAGCAAGAGACAAAAATTATTTATTTTCTTTTCAGAGTTTTGAGAATTTTTTCAGAATTTTTAGTATTGCATTTTCTCATATTGGTAAAAATAGGTACCAATATACATACAAGAAAATGCAGTAAAAAATTGATAAAAAATTCTGAAAAAATTCTTAGAACTCTATGAAAAGAAATAAACAATTTTTGTCTCTTGTGTTTTTTTGTAAAATTGGATACTTGAGTAGTACTTTAATAAAAATTTATTAAAGACCAATATTCGGCGAATAACTATTGCGAATATTGCAAAATGATAGAGAATTTTTCGATTCGGTTAGTCCGCTCTATCTACACAAGAGCGCTTTGTCAATAACTGTGGGATATCCTATATATATATATATATATATATCAGATTTTGCAAATCTTATTCTTCAGAACAAATTTTTTTGGAAACATTTCTATTTAATATTACATAAAATTTTTCCTTGCAAATTGGTCTATTACTTGTCATTGATCTATTACTTGGTAACATGGGCTTTTTTTCATTGTCAAATTGGTCTCTCGACTAGTAGCGAAACTTCGTTAAAGCACGACGTTAATTGCATTCAAAACGTTTCCACCCGCAGATTGTCACTGCAATTGCGGTAGTTCGCGGACAACCACCGTTTAATTACAACTTGCCGAAGAATACGCCATTCCGTAAGAGAGAGAAAGAGAAAGACGGGAAGAGGGGAAATGGAAATTATAATTATTAAATTCACCATCCACAAAGTTCAGAAAGAGAAATGAAAGTCGAATTTTCCATTTTGAAGTTTGTCGCAAAAATACAATAACTCGATTGCAGGTCGGTCTGCACGAATTAAAAATCAAGTGAAACAAGTATTTTTATGATCTATGTAACATTTTATTTGTTATGAATCTTTCAACAAATACTGTAGATAATAAGAAGCGGAAATTAAATCTTTGGATAAAAAAAACTACTAGTGACAGCTAATAGTGACAGTCTTAATTGTATACATGGGTTTATTTAAGTTTACTTTAATCTTGTTCTGTATTATTATTTAATCTTTTACTATATAGTTTGTTTGATAGTCGAAATAATATTTTTAATTTGCAAATAAAAAATTGAATACAGATGATTTGTAAAAACGAATGATTCTAAAATAAAACGGAAAAGAAAGCGAGAAATAAGCAGAAGGGAAAAAAGAAAAAAAATTAAAAAATATCCTATAACGTAAAATTTACTTGAACAAACTTTTATCATCTTTAATGAAATTAATTTCTTCCGCGTCACTGGAGGAACATTTCGGAAACAAGATCTTTTCATACCATAACGTATATATAAATAAACTTTCGCGAGTTTCTTTCTTACTTCTACTCTCCAGTACATCAAAGAGAGGACTCTTTTGAAGTTTGAGAACGTTTCTTGTCGGAGAGAACGATCTCTCCTCTCTCGTGCAGAAGTTACCTGCACACGTGGGTGTGTCAAAGTTGGGACTTTGATCGTAAGACGGCACTAGCGCGATTACCTAACGCGAACGGAAGAAAGTGACACGGCATCAATAAAGAAATGCAATTTGCAAGCAATCAGCACCGAGAGGCAGCTAAAACTAGGTAGATACGTTCCACTGGAAGTTGCTCGCAAACCCGCGAATCGACCGTCGTAAGTTCAGGCAAGACTGGATATCTCCTGAGGGACGCGCTGCTCGCGTCTTTACTCATGCCTGGAACTTTGCTCAGTTCTGTTCCTAATCCCCTCTTACACTCCTCTCCTGAATTCATGTCTCTTTATTCATCCTGCAACCTCTTATCCGTACTAAAACTTGCCTCAGCTCCGGGTCATTATTTCATTCCTAACGAGCTCCGATATTCTCTTTCTGTTTTGAACTTTGTTTTTTTTTTATTTTTTTAAGAAAGTGATCGTGGCAATAATAATTTTGATTAAATTAAATTTTGATAATAATTTTAATAATTTTTGTTTTATTTTCCAAGTTCCAAATAATTATTTAATTTATCAGCATACCTCAATTTAACTATTAGGTGTTGGAATTAATTCGTAGCGTTTTTAATGAAAGAATGTTATTTATTTCACATGAGCATTAAAAAACATTAATGAAAGTACTTCCCATCACTTGTAAAACGCTACGAATTAATTCCAATACCTAATATAATAATATGTTACTTATGACTGTCTAATGTTTCGATTGTGATTTAAAACTAACAATAAGTAAATTTGCTTTTGTATTATTCAATCACGTATAAAAAGAGCTTTTCAGATTATTTAATATTTAGTATAAAAAAGATCATTCAATATAGGTATTTTACTAAATCATTAATTAAATACGTCGCAAATTATTACTTGATATTAAATAGGTCATGATGATGTAACTCTACAGTTGGTACGTAGCAGAGTGCTCATTGAGTTTCGCACTATTTGTTTCGAAGTTGCAAGTACATTACTCAGTAGTGGCAGTTGAGAAGTAAGACTGTTTTGCACCTTCAGTGAGGTTTGTACTTCATCGACAATAGCGGATTCCACAATGATTCATACGAGTACATTATAAACTTCTCGATTTATATTGAAATATAAATTGAATATCATAAATAAAAAAAATAGTTATAAATTAGAAGAATAGATTAAGTTAGTAATAATTAATTTTATATATAATTAATGAAATTAATAAAATAAACGATCGTAACTATACATAGATAGATAAGATTTATAATAGATTGGTAATAGTACACGGAGAAAATTATCTTTTAAAATTTACCCTGAAAATATAGTAGTAAATTGTGGTATAATATTATATTATACCTATATAATATTTTACCATGCATTTCAGTAAAATTAATCAAACTTATTTTATACTTTATTATAATTTTATTAATGAATGAGAGAGATTTACATTAAAAAATTCCGAAATACAATGTTGTCCCACGAGACTATCATATTTATCAAGGTAAACTCTAAGAAAAAATTCTCTCCGTGTACAATTTTGCTAATAATATCTGTGCAATCATAATTTTACGATAATTTTATCATCTTTAGAATATGATAGAATAAATTTAAAAATTAACAGAACAATTTAGTGATTATTATAACAAGTTGAAATATTATAAAACCTTTTGAATTACGATTATAATAATGAAATGCATTGTACCGTTAATTTTTTATTTGAGCGTAGTTCATGAATTGTATAGAGGTCGGAAGGTTAATTAATTTATTCTCTCTCACGGATCTCATTCGGTTTCTTTAACAATTCCCGGGTCATTTAGCCCTTCCTCACTTACTTCGCGACGCCACTCCGTTAGGTACTTGGTACTTCCGTTACACTCGACGACGACCACTGCTACTCGCGAAGTCAGACCGTCCCGAGGAATACTAAGCGCCGTCATTTGGCACGCCGACTACGAATGCATCCAAATTTCTTTTACTTCGTATGTACCTCTTTTAGTCCATCTCCTTCTTTCGCGCTTTTTCTGTTTCTGTCTCTCGCCTCGAATATTTTATTTGCACTGCGGATCTCCAAGAGGATCGGCCACCTTCCGTTTCTCACTATTGATTTCGCGTCTTTTCGGAATTTGTTCGTGCCAGTTTCGGCGGTGCTGTCTCAGTTTTTCTTTCGCGTTTATTTTTATAACACAGTTTTTAATTTAAATTGGATTTACGATCGCTTTTGCATTTAAATGACACTAAGCGAATTCTGAATTTTTGACAGTATATAAATAAATTGAACAAATTTATATTTAGATTTTCATAATGCGTTTAAATTTGTATAATCAATACCGATGCGTAATAATGAAAACAATTACAATACATTAAATTGTTTAAAATTAATAATTGTCAGGCGCAATTTGCAAAAAATTATTTCAAAAAATATCTTTATGGAAACATATGCGTTTAATAAAATATACTTATAGTTAAATGTTTGGTAATTGAGATTATTAAATTGTATTAAATTATAAATATATGAGTAGAGAGTAGAGATGCACACACACACACACATACACACATACATAAAATTAATTATGTATTATTTGACGTGTCCTATTAATGCTATTTGTTTATCTTTTTTCTATTCTCAAGTGAGTTTTGACATGTGAAGAATGTCGTCATTTGTCGATAACCAATCCCATTATAACAACACGCGCGCTCTTTGTACGGGCTGCGTAAGTTTCCACGCTTGTATCTAAATATCTTATACAGTACACGAGCTTACAATTAGCCTTTATGCTCCAATACCCATTTCCCATTGTCGTTATGTGAGAACCACGCGTGCAAGACTGGGAGTCCATAAAGTTTCCACAGTTTCACGTTCTTAGCGCGTAAGTGTCCGTGTCATTCGACGGAGAACAACTTGAAACATGGCTTTATGATCCCGCCGCGACTCTTTCCGAGAGCTACTTGAACTATGGTGGTCCTTCGGACGAAGGCAGCTTTCTGAAACACTTACTAAATACGGTCGGAATACCTTTTGTCCCGCAATTCGATAATCTACAGTAACACGATTGTGCCTCGCGGCAGCTATTCCGTCGGACCTGATCGATAATTTTGAAGCAGAAAAATCAGAGATAGCCACTCAGCACGATAGTGAACGCGTCATTGAGGATGGCCGATCTTCCTGGTTACTTTCGCGATATTATTCTTTGGGATTTGTTCACCGTAAAGTCTTTACTAAAAGTCTTTATTAAAAGTTAGGATCTCGACAGCCGCGCGCAAAGTTTCAAGTTGATTTTTTTCGATATCTTTCTCATCCAACTTTTGCGTGTTATACGGCACACTTTTCTTTTGTAATCTGTTTCACATTTTTTAATATATTTTTCTTTTTATGTTTCCGATCTTTGAAATGATTTTAAGAATTTTATACGAAAACGTAGAGTACTGAGAGGAGACAGCAGAACAAAATTTTAGATATAAGTATCGCACAATTAACGAAACTTTATTAAAATGTCCCGTTTAAGTTCATTACGTTAATATTAGTGGCGCATTTTAAACGTGTACGTAACATGAATGTTGAACGTTTTATGTATTTTCAAAATTATTTAAAATAATTTCATTAGAGAGAAAGAGAAAGAGTTTATATATGTACGTATAAATTTGTGCGTTCAACTTTTATTAAAATTACGTTTATTAAATTACGAAACTGTTACTTGCCATTTATTCTGTATAATTGTGTTTTTAGGAACAATGAATGGCCCTTTTTATTGCATGTTTAAACGTAGTTGGGTATTTACAATCCACGTTAATAGTTAACGTTATTCTCGCAAACATATTATATCACATATTTCAATCGACGTGATGGTTACGTTACGGTATTTAATAATAATAAGTATATATATATAATATATATCGTTAATATTAATAATAATAAATTTTAAGCGTTACGTATATATTTGGCAATATATTTGATTACATGTTATATTGTTAAATAAACATTGGTTGATAGATGTCATAAAAAATAAATAATATTATAATTACGAATGACGGATTGAATTTAATTATTTTGGTACAAAAAATAATTGCAGAGAGAGAGAGAGAGAGAGAGAGAAAGAAAAAGAGAGAGAGAGAAACAATTTGAAACATGTATTTGCCAAATTTCATCGGATATATTTTTCTCTGTAATCCAACTTTGGTAAGCTTACGGCCCCAGCGTTGGCCATTTTATATTCTCATTTTGTCGTTCCAGATCCTTTCTATTACTTTACGACAATCTCAGTCGAAATCTTCGAAACTTCGTGCCGGTACGGTTAGCCACGCGAACATGAGCGGCTGCTATTTTCCGCGGTTATTGTTCCTATCTCTCTTTCGTCTCGTTTTCCTCTGGCACTCGCAGGTATCTGGTAACATGTGGCATCGCTATTCTTTCAACTTTGCAATAACGTCGGCATCGTAGTTCTCGTAATTTTGTCTTAATTAAGAAGTCACCGCAAAGTGACATATATCAGTGGTACGAATGTAACTTTATATATATATATATCGTAGAAATTGTACAGTTTCTTCAAATTTTAGAATGTTAATTTAAGAATATTTAAATTGATTTTGGATAATTAATTAATCATTAATTATTTAATCAACTAACTTAAGAATTTAATAATCACAATTTTATAGTAATTTTGAGTATATAATCTAAACAAACAAATGAGGAGAAGATAGATGCTTCAACGTATCGAAATATTAATAATTATGGATACTTTAAATTAAACTTTATATGTAGCTTATTATGAGCAAGTAATTTCATTACAAATATTATTCGCATTTTTTGAACACGTCATCGATGCGAAAGAAGCGTTTAATATTGTATCAAGTTAAACCATATACTTTTTATAGAGCGGCTATTTTTATGAAGCACTTAAATCGTTAAAGCAACGTACTTTTTTATTGAATAAACTCAGTGTTAAAATACCTATTTAAGTCTTTTTATGTCCAATGTGACGAGCTTAGTTATTGCATAGCAAAATTCTCTTGATGAATATTCTCTATAGCCACTTGAAACTTTTAAGATTGTCCATGATAACTAAAGTAAATCATGAAGCTAGAAGTTTATATTTTTATTCACTTTTATACAAGTAAAACATTATAAGTTTGCAATAGCTCGCTTTACTGGAATTATAATTATAAATATATGAATTTTTTTACTTCGTATTTTTTTGCTGTTTGTTTTGTTGCATTAATTTTGTTCATTAAATCTTCACAGGTTGATTGAATTATCAATTAATAATTAAAATTATACAGAACATTAATTTAATTATTGTTCCTTTTTATATGTATCATTTGATTTCTGATGATTTTAAATTTATAACAGAAAGCACGATTATCTTGTTCGATTAATCATTATACAGAGAGGCGTTTTACTTTATTTGTAAATACATTGGATGCTTTCGAAAACCACTACGTTGGTATCGATTATCGCAACACACACAGTAATAATGAAGCCATATTGGTAATTATGTTGCATTCGTACAAAATGCTTAATACGCTTGAATAGTTTGGCGATTTACTGACCGCTAATTGGATAATGAAGGTATGAACTCTGTTCTTGGGAATTTCGAATGGAATAGTATTTGCTGTATGAGAGAGAAATAGAATTCATTGTTATTTTTCCTTCAGATTTTTTTTCTCATTTGTCGTTTCTGTGTCATGAGTCTATTATTTTGTTAATTATGTCTTTTCTGTTATTGCATTGTTCTCCATGATATAGTATAAAAATAGCATTCTCTCTCTTTCTCATATCGATTGTTTTTAAATCTTTTTCATTAGTTTATTTAAACTCGATTTAAAATTGGATGTGAACTCTCTGGATATAAAACAAATTGGATATAAAAATTGAAGAAATTTTTCAAAGTAGCAAATTATTTGTCTGACACACTTTTTCGAGCGAAATCATTTTTTTACAGGAATACATTTCGTGACGAATTGCTTTATTCACAATTGAATTTATTTAATTACCCTGTTTATTGTAATCCGTGCTTCAGTTTGTTACGTGAGTTTACGCAAAATGTAACGCACGATATACATTGCCAGTGCGAAAGTCAGCGCACGGTTCCTTTATTAAGATATTTTCAAAGTTATTAAGAGATACGTGTAGGAATCATTGATATCGTATTAACGCAATTTTGTAACCGAAGTCATTGTTCGCTCGCTTTCCAAACCATAGTGCGCCGCATTAAAGGGAGTTAGCGTGCGCTCTCATGTAATGGCAACGTATTCGATTTGCTCCTCTCGACGCGTTGCGCGTTGCGCGTCATTATCGGTGGTAGCGGACGGAACAGTGATAGAACTGAGGGAAAATGCATAACATCATGTTACTCGCGCTTCTTGTAATCTATCAATTAGGTAATGGATATAGATCCCATTGTGAAAATTACTCGTGTAACGTGAGCTGATTTGATCGATGTGTCCGTTATACAGCAGCGATGCGGAAAATGTTGGCACATAACGTATGAAATGTCTCTATGTTGAAAATTTCCCCACGACAGTTCGTACCTCTGATATACTTCCAACGGTTATTATCATGGAGGAGGGATCAAATATTTCCTACGTGAATCTTGAAAAGGGCGAAGCCGTCGTCGTTTCTGGCGCGCGTAATTAAAAGAAGGAGAAATTGCTGTTTCACTATGGCGCGCCATTACACAGCGCTATGCAGTTTTACAATAATTAGATGTGAACAATAGGTATTGCAAATTACAAATTCGTGCTATTAATGACAGCAAGCAACAGCAGCACACACATTTGCATTTCTTGTACATAATAAATTTACACACCTGATATATACAGCATTTTGCACGTGCATATTGTGCAGTTGTATTCATACAGTTTATTTCGTGCCGAGGGCATAAAACTCCAATGTATGTCTGGGTTGCGATACAAGCGACTGGCGTTAATTAACCAACTTTTCGCGAATACACAGCTGCAAAAGCTCCTACTACTTGACGTCGTGCTTTTATCGCAATTGGCATTTAACTCGCTTATTAGTTCGTAAAGTCGCGTGTATGACGCGGGAAACTTGCGCAGCTCAATGAGAAAGAAAACGTTTATAACTCCGTTCGATTGACGATGCGAGCGATGCATCGACCATTCTACAATGTCCCCGTAATTTTCACGCAAATATAATACCGAACTAGCAGTCGTATTGCTAACTAGCGCTATTCATGCTACGATTCACGTTAAACTCCGATTTCATGTTTTCCTTGCAAATTTATTTTATTGCGGTTGTGTCGGTGATGTAACTAGAAGCGTCGCGATATGTAAACTTCTCTATCGAGTTAGTCTTTTAACCGCAAAAGCTATCAATATATTTGATATCAAAATTGTAAATTGTATTTCGTAATATTTTTATTCCATTATATGTATATATATATAATATATTTATATATAGAAATTTGAAGAGAACTTTAATGAAAGTTGTATTATCATACAAGTATGAGAAATAAAAGAACTGTGACATACATTTATATACACACTTCTAATATTGTAACGAGAAAATTTTTCCATTAAATTATTACAATATTTATGATATTATTTATTGATTAATTTAATTTAATTTAATTTATTATGTACGAACAAGTTTTATGAAGATTATATGAAGATGAGAGAATATAAATATGCAAATGGCGAGGCATCAACAGACAACTATTGTCATAAGTTATAATGTCTACTAGATATCTAAGTCCGGATCTACAATAAGTATTTGCGCACGCACATGCAAGTATACGAGAATCATGACGAAGATTACATTGGCAATTTAAACAAGAATTGCAATTAATACGTGATTTAAACGCGAATATTACGTCAAAAGGAAAGAAGTTGGTAATATTTTATGCTTCATTCGCTTCAATCTGCGCGACGATACATAATGCAACCGCTAATTAAATGTGTTAAAGAACAAGTACCGCAGATGCTTTCTTCTTTCTCGCGTTTATCGAAACGTCGGAAGCAAAGTGAAAAGGAAGCGATAAATTATCATGACCCGAGCGAATTCGATTTACGTGTCAGCCGTGCTTTCTTAAGCCAGGCACAACATCTGCTACCCCATTGCGGAAACGTCGTCTTTGTACTCAGATGTCGTTTCTCTCAGCTTGCGTACAGATAGTGTAAGAAAGAAAGAGAGAGTGTGAGCAGTTGGATTAAAACAATTTTATTATCGCAAATTATCACCGAGCTTCGTATAAGAATAATTTTGTATAAAAATAGACGAGCCAATTATACAATAAAAGCCCATTATACTCTATTATAAGATATCGAATTCATTTTGCGTAAATGCTAAAAAATCTATAGGTAAAATTAAAAAAAATAATAGGTCAATTTGAAGGGAATTTAATAAGCTTTAAGATAATGTAAAATTTAATTTAAATTCTATTTTCTTAAAGAAATGTAAAAAGTGAACGAGTCTCAAAGTCAAAAAATTGTGGCCCTAATATGATATGCTCAGAGAAATCGATAATAAAATGTAAAGTATTATACATCAGTGTATTGTAATTAAAAAATTTTATTTAATGTTTCTAAAATACGAACAAACACAGCCAGTGTGCTCGCAAAATGAGCATATAATGCGTTGTACTTAGGACTCGTTTTCAGGTAACCAAATAGAAACAGACAGTTAATGTTCATTCCGGTTATCTTTTTAATTATTGTACAATAACATTCATATTTCAGCAACGATTTTCATTGTACACAGAAGCATAGGTTATTTATTAGAAATACCCTAAGTATCTCATATTACGATTTCTACGTCTTATGATTTTATGATCAAATCTAACTTCTGTAATTAAGCAATTCAACATATCTCGTATTTTTCTATTAGTTTATCACTACGACCTTACTTTATCACTACATCAAGAATTTGCTTATATCACTACATCAAATATTTACTTATTAAATAATAAACAAGGTTTAAAGGCTCACCTGAATGAAATTTAAAGACATCCAAATTCTAAAATATTTTTTTACAACGACTACAGGTATGCTGTAATAATAAATTTTCTATTAAATAGTTTTCAATCCAAGAACAATAAATTCATGATGGAACCGATAGATAGCGTTTATTAATTTAGCAGAAACGCCACTATCATATTAGGTGTCTTTCTCATAATATGAGGCTTTCTTCTAATTGTGGATAAAGGATTCTATTAAAATAAATACTATCGCTCTTTCGACAGGTATTTCTCAAAAAGTACTCAATACGATCGATATTCCTCTTGAGGCTGAAAACTATAGAAAATAATTGTAGTTTTAGAAGTAAGGAGTCAATGAAAGATTTTATCGTGAAAATTGAGAGATTGATTATCGATGATGATCAAAATGATTTATTTGGTCTGTTTAAAATTGTTGTTGTGTTCGATAGGGATGTAAAACTATTTTTCACTTCTTATCCATTGCGAAGATTAATGTTGTAAACGCGCGTTGTTGTTATGCGGTTGACGTCACAACGGTAAGCATGACAATCGATTTCATCGCACGCACGTAGTTTCTCATTCCAGCCCCAACTCATTCGTTTACATGCACACTCTCCACTAAATAATTAACAGCTTGTTATTGATTAATTAAGCTTTTCAGCGCATTCACACGTGCACATATACTTTCTAATGTCAACTGTATACGCCATATATCTTTCGATTCATATACACCTACACCTATGTGAAGAGTTTCCACATAATTTCACGTTAATAAGTTTCTCATTATTTGATAAAATATCGCAGAAGCAGAATGCACGCAAAGTAAACTGTTAAACATAAATGAAATGTAATTTGGCGATTGTATTAGTATTAAAATTCTGAGAGAAAAGTCCATTAACAAGAGAGCGTTGAACGAACAATACTGGACATCAGTCGAGTGATTTCCCGTAAACTCAAATGAATTAAACGTAGTATACAAAGGAGAGGAAGGGGAAGAGTGTGTGAGAGGGAGAGAGAGAGAAAGAGAGAGAGAGAGAGAGAGAGGAAGAAATAGAACAGGGAGTTGAAACTGGAACATTTTCACGATATCCAGTTTATGCGGTTCGGCTTCGGGCTACCCGCGAGTTTTGTATATTGCAACTGAGTTCTCGAACTCTGTTTCCTATAATTTTGTTTAACAATTTATTTACAGACTTCACTAATTTCTCGTCTCTGCGGTACAGATGCAGAATTTTCTTCAAAAATTATGAGTGCAGTCAAGCACAGGAGAAATAATGATATGCCAAATAATATTAGAATTTGAATAAAATCTGGCACATAGAAAAATATATCGATTATAATAAAAATAAATAATAATATAAGATAACGCTCGTTTGTTTGCAAAGCAAAATATCAATATCTTAAAACAACCAAGAGACGAGCAAATAGGATATTTAAATAAAAGGACTCTTTTTTTAATCATTTAATAAAATAGCGAATATAACATAAAAAATATACTGTACATTTCGACTCACAGAGTCTTCATCAGTTTATAATAACATAAAAATTAAAACTTACAATCTTAAATCTTACATTTAACTCTAAAGTGACAATAAGAGACCAGGTCGATAATCAGACAGAATTTTCTTTCCGTATATGATGTGATCATTCATGCAGGCATACACCATGTCCAACAATAAAATATAAGTAGTTAGCGTCTATGTAAAGTCCAATAACAAATTTATTGTTTGACAGCGAGAATTACGTTAAGTTCGATGTAAGTTGTGAGGTCAATGTTATAAAATTGTCTGAACAATTAAATTTAAGTCAGAATAAATATGTTAACAAAGAACAAGATTGTTGATGAGTTTTGAAACTTATAATACAGTGTGAGGTAATGCATTCGAATTAAAACTTTCTTTAAAAAAAATTGTCTGGTATATTGCTTAATTTGTCCCTTATTGTTGACGAATCCCAAGTATGACAATGAGTGAAAAAATCCGCATCAAAATATATAGTACACATAGAAATGACTATGCATGTGTGTATAAAAGTTATTGGTTATCTGTTTGAAATGTCAAAATATGAACTATCTAATAATTTAGTACTATTTTTCCAGTTGATACCATTTTTTGTTTTTTTATAAATCGTTTCCATGTTATAAGTCTTTTGTTATAATTATGTTTGAAATTTAATATTTTTACATTTTCTCAATCAAAAGTGTGATTTGTTTTTATCTGTTCCGATATAAATGAATGTTTAAATGATTCTGATTTTATATGTTGTTTCTGTGTTCTTTTACTCTGATTTGCAATTGTCTTTTCGTTTGTCTAATATATGAGCCGTCACAATTTTTACAATTAATTTCATACATTAAATGACTATTGCAAACAAATTCGATTTTATCCTTACGTACTATAATAATTTCACTTAATTTGTTAACAGTATGAAAGTTTATTGTAGTTGTAGATTTATTTATTACCGAAGCTGCTAAGTCTAAAACCGGTAAAAAAAGAATCTACTTATTTAAATATCCTATTTGTTCGTCTTTTAGTCGTTTTTATTGATAATAAAAATATATTTATAAATGTTGGTCAATTGATTTATTCTACCTAGAGTAACTCCAGCAAATACGCTGTGCTGAGATTTACATCGCAGAAGTCAGAAAAAATAGAAGGAGTGGGGGTAATTTTCCCGCAACTACTCTATCTTTATGTTATATTAGTACTTATTGTGTTCTGATTTCTGCCTCTTGCTGTTAATATTAATGAAATTATTGTGAGTTGAATCGATTTGTTATTGTAATAAGTGACGCCACATAAATTATAATCTACACAAAACGATACTGTAGAGCGTGTAAAAGACTTAATGGTTATTTCGTGATACATACGTGGAATAGTAAAGCAAAATACATGTCGTGTAGCAAAATACAAGTGCTTTGCTTTCGTATTCTTTGTTTAGTTTATTGTCTTGTATATCTTACCTGTTTGGAATATATGGCATTTTTAGTAAAGGATTTATGCTCAAAGCATACAAAGTGCGCAGATTGAATTCAGTGCACTAAATACAATAAACACATTATATAAAATATATATCTCATGTCATAACACTTGTAATATACAAGGGCAAGGTGAAAAGTTCTCGGCCTAGAAGTGAAAGAATAAGTTTTTTACTTTAAAAATACATTTATTTGTAGCAGTACCATTTATGGGTTAGGCCAAGAACTTTTCACCTTGCCCTCGTATGTAAGAAGATTGTAATTATTATTTATTACTACATATTTACCAATCTTATTTTTTAATAAAACTTTATAAATACATTTTATAAGATATTGAGTTATTATACGTTTTATTTATATGCATTATTCGTAAATTTTTCATGAGCCTTCCCCTATGAGTAGCCATATATCCCACCCTTATGGGATATGCGATAAAAATACAAGGATTTCAAAAAGTTTATTTTTTAATATGAAAAATAAATATTTTGGATTTTTAATATTTTTTTCATTGTAGTAGAGTGTACAAAGTTTTTACCGATACAGTTCGTTTATTATAAATATGATAAATAAAACTTAATAAATTAAGTTTTTGATAGGTGCGGCATATATACCAGAGTTACCCTTAACTCGTCATGATAACGGGCAATGATAAATTTAATATTCATATTAATTGACAGAGTTCCAACCATTGAAAGCAAATTAAATTTCACAGCACGCTTTTTATGTTAGGTTAATATGGGATATAAAATATATAATTCATAAACTTTTGTAAATAGATGGTTGAATGAATCATTTAGAAATAATTTCTAGAATAGAAAAACTTGCAATAGAATATTTATTCAGAAACTTACTCTTAATTCATTAATAATCGATAAATGTATAGATATTCTTAACATAAATTTATCGTTTTGGACTTCTCTGTTTCAGTTTATAATCCGTTTTATCGTGTAAACAGAGTTTACAGAGTTTTAGCATATGCATTCTAAGATCTGTTCTTTTCTTTTTTCTCTGTTTCTCTGTTTTCTTCTTCCATCCGGGAGAGAGAGAGGGGGAGGGGGGGGGGAGAAAAAAGGAAAAAGAGTATATTCCAATAAATCTGACAAAACGATCCCTTCAAACGCGCTACCTTAATCCAGTACCCACCTAAATCAAAACGTAAATCACGATTGTCCTCGCGGGTCGTACTTCGTCGTCGGGAAGAACAAGAGATAAGATGGACCGTACATTTGAGATTACAAAGTTCACAAGAAACTTTGCTTTTTAAGGAAAATAGCCCCATGACGCTATTGAGTGATTATATATGAAACATTTTTGCATGTTTTATATAAAACAGTAGTGTGACGCATAATATTAACAAATTGTTATTATCAAATATAGAACTGTAGATATTGCTTATTTAATCTTAAAACTCTTATTCATTCATTACAACTGCTATATCTCATTGTGATATCAGAAGCTAGAGAACACACGATAAAATTTTAACAATTTATATTAAAATAGAAATATTTTTCAATAAAATAATTTATAATTGATAAAAAGACTTATAAAATATATCGAAAAATATGTCTAAAAAGATTTATAAGATGTACTATCGAAAACTATCTTTTTGTTTTGGAAAGGAATTAAATTGTATTTATTTCTATGCATTATGAATTAAACAGTTGTTATGTTGTATAAATTAGCTAGCTTATTTTATTCTTGGTTTAGCATAATTCATGTCCAACTATACAGTTATTGTTAACAAAATAGGAGCAGAATTTTCGATATATTTTATAAATCGATTCTATCAATTATGAGTGCTGTTTTATTGAAACACATATTTCCGTATTAATATATATTTTAAATTTTTATTGCATGTTTTTTTTCGTTTTTAACGTCATAATTTAAGATAATAGTGATGAGTAAACACAGAAGTCTTAACTACTATATCCCTTAATTTTATTGATTTAATATTTTAGAAATTTTTTTTTAGTTTGAAACTACATAGTAGAAAACTTTGTTGTACTTGTGTAAATTTAACACATTTCATATGTCCCAAACGATCCACCCAAATTTTTGTGTTAATTTAACATAAAATGAATATGTTAGAAAGTAACATAAATATTATGTAAAAAATTAATACAAGAAGCATAATACTTTGACACAATTTAAAAACAAATTTTATATTAAATTGACACATTTATAATGTTAAATTTAACTGAAATTAGATGCTACTTTTACATTTTTAGTTTAAGCGATGCCTCTGTGATATTTAACATATGCAATATATAGATTTGACAAATATTTTCTGTTACAAAGAGAAAATAACACAAAATATCTGTATCTTTTTATATATAAAATATGAAACAGAACATATTTTTTCAGTAAAATTAACATTTATATATATTAAATCAACACACATTTTATTCATTTATTCTTAGAATTTATGTTTTAAAATTACATTATTTTTATGTTATTTGTTTATTTATCTATAAATTTTGTTTTATAACACTGAGAAATGTTATATTTTATTAGGTGTTGGAATTAATTCGTAGCGTTTTACAAGTGATGGGAAGTACTTTCATTAATGTATTTTTTAATGCTCATGTGAAATAAATAACATTCTTTCATTAAAAAACGCTACGAATTAATTCCAACACCTAATAATTTAACACAAAATATTCAAATAATACAATCATATAATGTTAAATTAAAATTCGAATATATTAAAAATTCAACACAAAAAAAAAATTTTATTAAGAATTCGTTTTAACACAAATACAAACTGTTTTTTACTTTATGCTAATATTTTTAACAAATAAATAAATAGGAATATACACTTTTTTAAAAATACTTTTATTGTTCGATGTTATTGAGTGAAATGTAGAATTATTCTTTGCGATAATCGCTTTAAAAAACAATCAAGAATGTCACCCATATATGTCTGATGATGTAATTGACCTCAGTCTTCACCCCAGACTCCGTTGGCGTCGGGAAGCTCTTTTAGGCGCCACGATGGCTACTCTGGTTACACGACCTCGCAAGAAGTCGATATCTCTCGTTTCATAGCGTTTTACGTTGCCAATGGATATAAGGAACGCACATTTAAAAGATCAATATGATTAATAATTAACAGTGAAATTTTGGTCAAATCTAGATTTGTCGATAATAATTTATATATAATGATATTACAATGTAATAATATTAATAACATAAGTGTGCGAGATATATAAATAATTACTATATATATATATATATATATATATAAAAAAGGTAAACAGGTTTTTTGCTGTAAAACAGGTAATGTTTCCTTTGTTTTATATTCCGTTTTAAAAGATATTAATAATAAAATAAATTATTGTAAATTAGAATCTGGAAATTCTCGTTCTACACTTTTTACTACATGACTTCTGACGTTTTAACATTATATGAAGCAACGTCGCTTTGATGCAAACACGATCTTTACAATTATAACACACGAGGGTTGAATTTGATTCCAACTTGATGTAATGTGGATTTATAAAATTAGTACCGATGACAAAGGCAATAAAGAACGAGGCACACTAATTGCTTCGTTCGCCTGACCAACTTCGATGCAAACGACATGTTCCACATACACATATTTTCTAAATTACATCCTATAAAATCGATCATATGGAAGAATGATATATATATATAAGAGATATCTCTCTCTCTCTCTCTCTCTCTCTCTCTCTACACACATATATGTATATATATATATATATATATAGAGAGAGAGAGATTAGTGTATATATATATATATATATATATTTTTTATTTTTTTTATATATATATATATATATATATATATATACATACATACACACACATATATACGGGCATCGTGTATTCAACCGTTCCGTTAAACGTATCGTGAGCGATGGATTACGTGGGTGGTACATGTCAATGTAACGAAACGAGCATCAGCGGGCATCGCGAAAAATGTTCGCGCACTATACGGGACGTGAATATTCGCGTTTGCATATCGTGGCACATCTATCAGGCTATCTGCTGGCACAAAAAGCGCTTTCACGTTGACGAATTGCGCCTGAGAAATTGTAAACGATTCTCAGTCGCGATACGATGGGAGGCTACATTGAATATAAAAATATACTTTCTTGATATTGACTTGTCATTCTCTACAATCTAATATCTTTTGTTGAATCGCTCGTTTAACTTTTACGATCTTACGTCGCCTCAGTGTCCATATATGAAATTTTTATGTGGACATTAAGACGATATTATTTACGATCTCACAGCGTGAGATCGTAAATAATGTAATTAACATGATATATTTATTATAATGAGTAACTTTAACCATTGCGAAAGTTATTTACACGCACAAATAAAATTATCATTTACAAATACAATTATTCTTCTTTACAGTAATTAAATAATTTGCAAAAGTAAATTTACAATTGAAGTTTATAACATATTTATACGTAATAATTTGCCAACAAATTACGTAATTTTTCTTACAATATGTTGTCGATGTGTGTACGAACGTAAACATGCAAATTAATATTAGCAATTATGTCACATAATATGACAAAAATTTGTACATTTATATAAAATATATGAAATATATTATTATTATAATTATTCGTTTAATATAAAGATATATTTACATAATTAGAGATAAAGATACTTATTTTTGTAAAAACATTTCATATATTTTCACTATAAATTATTAATTTTTACACATATTTATTATTCATATATTTCACGTATTTTTGAACGAATTAATTTAATTATTAATTATTGTGCGAGATTATTTATTATACACTAATTAATATATACTTGAAATTATACGATTTTGAAATGTCTTTTTATCACAGTGCGAAATTATACTTCTACTTACATAACTTATTGTTAGGGGTCTGTAACTTTCAACGACTATAACGATATCATTAATCATTACGGTCGTTAAAAGTTACAGAATAGGTCCTTTCATGATAATTTCGAATATTGTAATAACATTATAAGGTAAAATATAATCGTATCGAAAGATGTGCTATATCTATCTCTTTTTACTATATTTATCTCTTGTCTACATGAAAATGACATGGATAAAATGCTAACACGTTGTTCGCGTAACCGTTTCGTTCGATCGAACACCATCGTCGTCGACGTGCCTCGTCATGGCTCACGTGGGCGACACAACGGGTAGTAGATGAGGCGCTAGGTAGTCAGCCAACCAACCAGCCAGCCAGCCAGCCGCGCCAAAAGTACGCGAGTAGTAATGCCCGGCGATTTGTCACCGGGACGATTTGTAATCGTTTGTCAGTCCCGTTCTCTCTCTTTCTCTCTGTACACGGTAAACACAACTAACTGCCGTCTTATTCAAATGAGGAGACGAAGGCGCGCCTCTCGCACGATCTCGATTGCCTGTCCGCCTCATTGTCGTTTCGAAACACCGCTCGCGTCTCTCATTCTTCCACTACCGTTTGCAATGCCCGTGCACCGAAGAATCCGCAGTGCATATAATATTATACACCACGAAAATCATGACCTGCTCCATTAATCACACGGTATAATTCCCGCCGTTCTTTTTTTGCACCGCGCACCAACCTGGTACATTGTCGCGATGGCCGCTTCCTTGGCAACGATGTAGGTCGTAATTATTCCGACATAATTATTCCGAATAATAGCGTGATCAGCTCCTTGAAAAAATTTGATAAATTTTGTTCCTTGAATTATGACGATCGGAACGCCTATTCACGGATACGTATAAATTGCATGAGCTTACTTTCGAAATATTATAAAGGAATCGTTGGCATTGTCTGTCATCAATTTGGATGAACTTTAGATATGTTGTGTAGAGCATCAAAAAATAGATTGGTAACAATAGATAGCTCATATATGTATATTTTTTTATCTGCTTATCTCAAGAAGTCGTAACGTACTTTTAGAGATGGGGGTAAATAAATAAATTTGATATTTTTAAAAATAAGAATACATGTTATTAAGAGTACAAAATATTATAAAACTTGTATACAAAACATTTTCTCATATATCGCGTAGTTTTGAAGATAGAGTAAAAGAACAACTATATGGAATAGCGTTTTTTAAATTAACATTGCTCCGATATAAATATGAATATCCGATTTAAATTTACACACATTCCACATTCTTAAGGAATGTGTTAGTTACAACATTCAATAAATGAAAGCCACCAAAATTTAAGTCCAACAGCAATATTAACAAAAAAGTAAAAAGTGTAAAAATCGGGGATCTAAAAAATGGGGTATAACATGAATAGTGAATACTAGTGAAATTTAGATAATAGTAACAGGGAAATTGAAATTGGTCATGGAAATTAGGAAAAATCAGGGAAAAATGTATTAGGTGTTGGAATTAATTCGTAGCGTTTTTAATGAAAGAATGTTATTTATTTCACATGAGCATTAAAAAATACATTAATGAAAGTACTTCCCATCACTTGTAAAACGCTACGAATTAATTCCAACACCTAATAAAAAAATCTAGGATTTCGAAATTTGCTCACAATTCCCTGAAACTGCTTCTATTCCTAATAATTGTTATAATTTTTTAAATATTATATCTGACGTTTATAGTTAAATACGTTCAAAACTTGTGCATTTTAAACGATTTTAATAAAATATTATAATTAAAATTTATATTTCATTCAGTATTTTTATTTGATTCCTCTTTTTCCTCATAACTGCATTCTTTTTTTCCAAAATTAATTTATTTTTTGCTGTGGCTTGAATTTGCATTCAAAATTGTACTATGCTACTAGGATAACTCCGGTATATATGCACCTATCAAAAACTTAATTTATTAAGTATTATTTACTATTCGTATCGTTTAAAGTAAACGAACTATACCAGTAAAAACTTTGTCTACTATCTACCATTATGAAAAAAATATTTGAAATCTGAAATATTTATATTTCGCGCGTATTAAAAAATGAACTTTTTTAAATCTTTGCATTTTTGCCGTATAGCGGTGGGATATACGGCTATTCATAGGAGGAGAAGGGGTATGTATAACTCATAAAAAATTTGCAAATAATGCATATAAATAAGATGTAAAATGACACAATAACTTATAAAATGCGTTTATAAAGTTTTGTTAAGGAATAAGAATGATAAATATATATAAAGTAACAAATAATAATTGTAGTCTTCCCAGATGTATTACAAGTGTTATGACATGAGGTACATATTTCATGTAATGCATTTATTGCATTTAGTGCACTGAATTCAATCTTTGTATGCTTTGAGCATAAATCTCGCCTGTTAAAAATGCCATATATCCTAAATAAGTGAGATACAACAAAGTAAACAAAGAATACAAGAGCTAGTACTTGTATTTTGTTATACGTACAACATGCTTTACTATTCTTCACTCATGTATCATGAAATAACCACTAAGTCCTACAGTAATCAATTTATAATGGCGATACTTAACACAGTGACAAATCGATTCAACTTATAGTAATTTCATTAATATTAACAGTAAGAGAATGAAATCACACAATACTAATATAACATAAAGGCATGTAACAGAGTAGTTGCGGAAAAATTACCCCCACTCCTTCTATTTTTTCTGACTTGCGTAAATCCCAGTGCGGCCGGAGTTTATCCTAAACTTTTTTTGCGTTATTTTTAATAATATAAACTAGCTTTCTTACAATTTTTGAGTTTAAATGTTAAAATTTACATATTTTATATTATTCATGGAAAATTTTCTATTTTCATCTGGAAAATCTCGAAAAGTCGGGGAATTTTAGAATTCATTTTCTGTGGCAACCCTGAGTAATAAATAAAATTTACTTATGTAAACCGATCAAAAAAAAATAGTTCACATTTTTATTGTACAATAACACAGAAAAAATAATAGCATCATTGGATATAAGCTAATAATATGGAATATAACAAATAAACTAATAATATGGAATATAATCTATAACCTATAATCGCAAATAAGATGGTAATGCTTTTTTCTTTTTTGATTGTCCTGCGCCCCTTGCATCGAGACAATTTGTAACGAATTAATGGTCTTTAAAATTGATTAATCTGTATATAGAAATGCAAGGCATCGGCCACCTCAAACCGAGTAAACTTCTCGAAAAAGGATGATGTAATCCAAGTAGAAAATGGTAAAACGATCCTCCAGACACTGAGCGCCTGCGTCTACGACGCTTCTACGCCACACAAACGCTCGTCCAGACGAATGAAGGGATTGAAAATTAGGAAATACAAATTCAGAATCGAAACCGGTCACTCTTTACAAAAAATAATCGAGATGACAACATCCGAAGCGAGATACACATTCGACCTGCTCGAGTGGTCACACGAGATTATGATGATAATGATAATATGTGGAATACATTTTATAGCCTAACTTACTTGATCGCGAAGAGAGTTGCTATTCTATATTTTCAATCCTCGATGTATTCCACATTACTTGCCTCTTGTCATATGTTAAAGTCTTTTCGTAGGAATAAACAAGTTAGGAATCGCAATTTATCATTGTTCATACAACATTATTAAAAGCGTCTACACAATGTAAACATTAACAAACTTACCTTCAGTTTGTGAGAACACATTTTCAGAAAAAGTTGTCGAATCTTCTAACGGAACGAAAATAAATAAATAAATATTTATTTTTATTGTGATGAAATGTTTTATTGGACTGAGCTCATTGTTTGTTATGACATGTTTGGTAGCAATTGCAACTTTCAGCGATTGCCGCTAGATTGCAATACATTCAAAAAATAAGCCACTATTCCATATTAGCAGCCTATTCCCTTTTATATTTGCTGAAAGTGAATGAAATTCGTTATTTTTGAGGGGATTGTTTCGATCTCTAAATCTTGAGATAAATGGATAAAAAAATATGAGTCTAATATTGTTTTATGCTCTATAACATATTCAAAGCTTATTAAAGTCATAGTGAGAGATAGTGCCGATAATTCCCTTGTTAAACGAAAAAGTTAATGGTAACAAGTATATTATAAACTTATTGTTAGTAATATAAAAAAAACCTGATGACCAAGTAGATGATTAGTAATCTATCGTAAACTTGATGTAATGTATTTCTGCGTAATATAAAGTTTATATATATGTATATATATATATATATATGTGTACATATAATTGCTGTGATTATATTACTATACACTAATGATAGAAGTAAAAGCGGATTTATCGGATATTGCGTTGGTTATTACGAAATCTACATTAATCCCGAGGTATTATTTTACCATCTGTGATATGATTTGATGTTAGGCTGTGTTACAAAGCAGATAAATACGACATTATTGGAAAAATTCTCTATTTATCACTGTAAACCATTGATATAATTCGATATTGAGTTTCATTATCTTTTATCTGGCAACACGTATTAAAATCGATATCGTCATCTTGTAGTAGTATATATAGTAGATCTCTCTATATCTGAAATCTTTATTCACTTGAGAATAAAGTAATTAAAATTTAGAATAATCAGAAGATATATGGCAATTTGTCATCGAATCTCGCGATCTAAATACCGACGATCTAAGTGACAATAAAATTATCGCTCTCTTCACGATAAAGAAGATAACAATGTGATATAATGCTTTCATCTTCGTCATCCGGACGCTGTCGTTTACGATGACGACTGTCCGTGTTTGTCGGGGTAAATGGAATCTCTTTCGAGAGACGGCGTTTGCATTTTGCAAGTTATAGACATTCCTATGCCTGGAACACGGGACAGCGACGAGATAGATGTAGTGTAATCGCGAGGTTAAAATTCCTGGCCGTTTGTCTTCGACGCGATTGCTCAGCATCCCGCGAGTTTATGGAAGGACAACCAGCGCCCGCGCGAACGGCCGTATATAACTATATCTGCCCGGAGTCTGGCGCCGGAGCGTCTCCTCTTCGAGAGGATTGCTTCTCCTGCGATGAGATGGAAAGGGGAAAACGGAACGGCGGAATGTCGCGGCGTCACGCGTTCCCCGTGTTTCACTCGCGAGAGCAGAGGAAAACAATTATGCTTAGTTCGTATCCAGATGTAGAATAAAGTGAAATGACTCCGTGACTCGATAATTGTTATCCGCGAAAAATATGGCGACGATAATCTTAAAGATGTTATATTATTCATTGTATCTAGGAGATCACGATTGTAGATCTAATTTTAGTTAAATCGATATCATACTTTTTAAAAAATCATTTATCAAAGCGACGAAAATGAGATAAACGACAATTTGGCAGGGTTGATTTTGTGTTAATTCCATTAATCAAAGTTTGTGTTTCAGTATGATATGCGTGCATGGAAAAAATACGAAAACAACAATTTAATTAGATACAAAATCTGTAAATAATTTTATTGGTCAATTAATAATTATGTAGGATACTTTTAACATTGGCAATAATACTAAAAAGTTTTAATATTCTAGCAACCAATTTATAACATCTTACATAATTATTTTTATAATCCAGACAAAATTATTTTTAGATCTGCACCTAATTAAATTTTAGATATTTTGAGAAAACTGTACTTTCCATGAATAATTTTATTATTTCGTTAAAGAATCTAAAAATTTAACTAGATATAAATCCTGTGTAAAACTAGTTTTATTACTATACTATACTATTTAAATAATTATATAAAAATTCTAATAATAATTATATAGAATGCTTAAATATGGATGATAACAAATGTAACAAATTTTATCATTCTAGCAATCAATTTAAGTGTCCTAATATACGTAAATATTTTGATGATTCAAACAAAATTATTTTCGGATCTGCATCCAATTAAATATTTAGATGCTTTAGCAAAATCATTCTTTCATAAGTGTGCATAAGTTGAGTCTTTTTATAAAACAGATGAATGTCATTAGAGGCAAGGAGTGAGTTTATTGCAAAATGCAGGCGTCGTCTCTCGAAAGGGATCCTTACAGCAATAAATGCATAACGGTACGAATCGATACGGATTCAAACTGATAATGAGTTGACGCTGATAATGTACATTGCCAATCGACTTATTGCGATCTCAGTTTCCCCTGGCAGGTTCAACGACTCGAGTGAGACTCGGGGCAAGCAACGTCTCGTAATTCAAGCACGTAGAAACGGGCTAGATTCCCTTCGTACGTGCTTTTTAAGTTGCATCGCAGTAAAAGTAGCAACGCGCGCCGAGAACAGCGCCCGTGCTTTTCGCTCCGCGCGAAAAACACGAACTTTCTCTTACGGGAATGTGATGCATTTGTAGAATTGATTGTTTCCCCGCCTTTGAAGTCTTCTATTGTGCAACGGGCAATCTTACCATTTGCTCATTTATTTATCCACTTCAAGATTTTTACCGGTATATGATAAAAACTTGAAATAATAAGTCTTGGGACTACTGTATCTGTATGTATATGTTTCACACGCACTATTGTATGTATTATTGTTCATAAATTCAGAAACATTTGCAATTTTCTTGTATCTCACGAAAAATTAAGTTAAAAACGTCTTTAAACAGTTTTTAATAAATTTATACAGATACAGGATAATATTATAATAAATATTTTTCTCAAAAACATTTTGTAAAATTTCTCACAAGAAATTTGACATTATTGCAAAAAATCAATTTTTTAAAAAGCCATTTAAGCTTAGAAAGTTAAATTTAAAACATTTTTTTATTAATTTTTGTTTAACAATATTTTATCAAGTTACAGCGCTTCAAAAGAAATATAAAAAATTAGAAATATTGAAAAAATATCAATTTTTAATTTTATTGTAATTTAGAAATAAAATTGTAAAAACGGAACAAAAAATAAATTTACAGTCTCTGCTCTGTAAAATATATCTTTGAAAATTTCTACATGACTTTTTTCAACGAGATATTTAACTTTTCGTAAGATACGAGAAATACGTACAGTGTATAACTATTAAAACAATCAGTAATTCAATTTTAATTCATTAAATAGATATTTATAAGATATAATATAATGCAAAAATAATAACCACATGCTTTCGGTTTGTATGCAATGATATGTTAATATTCTGTTGTAATATTAAATTATATCTTGAGTTAATGTATAACTTGAATTATTTCTAATTATTTCTATAAGTCATCACTGCTATATCAATATATCGTTAACTACAACAAGGTAAATAATTTAATTCAAGAAATGTGTATTAAAATAGTGATTCAAATTTGATTTATTAACACTAAGTTCTTGCATTAAAATACAAACGCGCTTATTTTGAAACTCAATGTAACTACAGAAATAAATTGATTAGATTATGATTATTGTTTCAATCACACGTTTTGTGTTAAAATAATAAATTTTAATACATATAGGAGTTAAAAATAACAAAATGTTATTAACTTAAAGAATTAGTTTTAATTTGAACTTTTTATATATGTCTATTTTTTTAATAGAATAGATAGTTGCTCTTGGAATAAAAATTAACGTCAGTTGCATATTGTTTATGTAAATTTCTATTTATTTTATTGAAGAGAAATCACTTCTGATAACAATTATGTAATAGACAAATTATACATAAGTATACGATAAGTGTACGATATTGTTATCATTTATTTTAAATTATTGCGAGAAAATTTGTCATATAAGTCTAGCGTTTTAAACTTATGTTGATCGATTGTATTCCTCCTTTAGTTAATGATGACTTTCAATTAACCAACGGACAAAGGTTTCTGCAGCCGCGTGACATGTGTCGGTGCGTTAATGATTCATCGATCGATGCCGGTACATTGCAACGTCGACAGAGTCTGCTCTTAGCAGACGTCGTCTTCTGTCGATTTGAGCTGTAACTAATCATGCGTTTATTTCCTGACTGCATTAATCAGTTATAAACAGTGACATATGTCGCCTTATAATCATATCTTGTTTATTCTATTTATTCATGCTTATTTTTCATAAATAAGATCATTGTTGATTTTTCTCTTTTGTAAATCCTTTTCTTTTGTTAATTTATTTATTTTTTAAATTATATCACGTTCTTTAGATATAAATGAAATGATTTTCTATTGCTTTTTAATTGTCGCATATGCTGTAGATATCTTTGAGATAATAGACAAAGCTCAAAAGCTACGATTATGATCATGATGTAAGAATACCAGGTGAAACATTCCCGTGGATGCGTAGCAGGAGATTGAATTTTAGATAAAATTTGATTAGCTATTCCAATATGCTAGCGCTATTATACATAATAAAGTGCATATAGGGCAAAATTTGATTGTTTGAGTTAATTTCTAGTATTATTATTGTCATTATGTGCAATACTACACCTTGTATTCTTATGTGACTATGACTATGTTTACACGGTACCTTTAATCAGGTTTAATAACATCCATAGTTACGAAACTGGCCAATCATAGTCGTTCCATTTTTCCGAGGAAGAAGTATGGTTGGTCAATTTCATAACTATGGATGTTATTAAACTCGATTAAGCGTGCTGCGTAACAAAGGTCTATGGCAGACAAGCATATCGTTCTCCTTTATTCATTCTACATTCTTTTCTTCTCTCTCTCTCTCTCTCTCTCTCTCTCTTCCTTCCTCCTTGTTATTCAACGTCATCAAAATACGCTAACTAGATCGCCTGCATCTCCTGTCAATTCGGCTTTACGGATTATTGCAGCACAATTGCGTACAACCGTTTGCGTACGACGTGTCGCGAAGCATATATGGGATGGGAAACGGAGGCGTTGGCGCCAAGGAGCGCGATGTCTGCCGGAAATTGTAGACGTCGTCGAATCGCGTGCAGCCGGAAGGTGCGACTGACAGTACTCGGACCTATAATGCAGCGGAGGTTACCGCTGTCTTTCGTGCCGTGATTGCAAATTTACGTTCTGCGTTGCGTTTTCTGTGCAAACTGTGCCACACACAGTTTGCGAAGCTCGAAAATTGTGTGCTATTATATATTTCGAGCAATCGAGAGAACACTTATGTTTATGTGAAATATAAGAAAGTTGTGATAACAAATCGAAAAAAAGGTTTAATGAATTCGAATACACGAAAAGAATGATTTTGCTGAAATATCTAAAAATTTGGCTATATACAGATTTTAAAATAATTGTGTTGAATCATTAAAATATGTAATTATGTAGGATTCTTAAATATGATAAGCAATGCTGTAAAAAATTTCAACATTCTAACAAATATCAAAGCAATTAACTTGAACATTTTATATAGTTACTTTAATAGCCTAATATCTAACTAAATATCTAGCTAAATTTTTAGACGTTCAGCGTGATTTTCTGTACATATTTTGTTTTTGTTTTATATTATATATTCTGAAATGTATATACATATATAACAAAATTAGATGCGCATATACTATATATATATTAGGTGTTGGAATTAATTCGTAGCGTTTTACAAGTGATGGGAAGTACTTTCATTAATGTATTTTTTAATGCTCATGTGAAATAAATAACATTCTTTCATTAAAAAACGCTACGAATTAATTCCAACACCTAATATATATATATCCTGTAAAAAGTACAGTATTTAAAATATTTACATTTAAAATATATTTTCCCAAATAAACGTTTAAATAATCAAATGTGTTTCAGTTTTGATCATTTTAGTATTTTAAAGCTAAACATCATAGTGTTTTAACTGTAAAACGCTACAAATATTTAAAACGCTGAGAAGTATTTATCTTTTCAAAATTTTCGAACATAGGTCGGATATTAATAAAAGAAGCGGTTCTCCTTTGGTGATTTCTTCTTATAGATTATTTGACAATCATGAGTTTGATTGGGAGCATGTTAAAATTTTTGATTATAAGTCCTCTATTATTAAAAGGAATATATCTGAAGTGATATATATAAAAAAATAATCTCTTAGTCTCAACAAACAGAGCGATACCGAATTACTTCTAGAATCTTATCTCCCCTTCTTTAATTCCTCCCCTATTTCTAAATTTTCCATTTCTGAAATTTCCATTTCTTTCCTAGTTTCGTCTTCCTTCTATGATCGTTGAGCATAATATTTTTGTTCTTACTTAAAATTTTAACAGATTGATATTTCTATTGTTGATGGAGTAAAAAGTTCTACACATTCAACTCATAGCATATAACAAGATTTTAGGATGTTCATGTAGGCATAGCATTTTAGACTTCATGTTGATACATTGGCATATACTAAGTTCTTCACAAGAGATTAAGGATTAATTCAATTGGACAATTGTAAATGTGCGAAGCGTAGGAATCTCGATACGATCTCGATCTTAAGAAGAGTTTAAAATATAAAATAGTTGCATTAAGTTTTATTACATTGAAGAGGACTTGTTGTGAAAAGATCGAAACGTCTGTATGTATGTTTGCATAAATGTTAGTCTACTATAAACATATAAATATTATCCAAAATAAAACAATTTTTTGCGATTTCAACTTAAAACACTTTTTAAAGCTATAAACATTTTTTAGTATTTCCAAATGATACACTTTAAAAAAATTAAATATTTTAAAAACACTTTTTAAAACTAAACATCTTTCCAAATATTATACTTTAAAGAATGAAACATTTTGATATATTTTTAAATAAGATATTTTTCAAAACTAAACATTTTTTAGCATTTTGCATGTTTGTTTAAAACTTAAACATCTTTAAGTAGATATTTAAAAAACGGCGACACGATACAAAACTATCTAATATCTTAAAATTAAACACTTTTTTTATAAGTATATATCTGTATATATATGTATATTTACACACACACACACACACACACACACACACACACACACATAATATATATATATAAGTATTTAACGAACGTTAGGAATATTTATTTGTTAAAAGTATTTATATTTTATGAAAAATTTTTATGCTAGGCTTTTTGAAATACTTTTAGTAGATTATCACGATATTAGCCCCAGAGTTGAATATGATTGTTACGTATCATATGCAATGGAAATTGCTATTGGCGATGTTTTGGTAGAACTGGAAATCGTTATTGATACTTTTCGTATATTTATTTGCAAATGTTGCTGGAATAGCATATTGGATCAGAATAATTTCAATCATAATAAAAAAGCTACTTGAGTATAGAGAATCTAGAAAATGATAATTTGCGTTGCTGAGATAGATAATACGTATCTGTCCCAGTTAACTCCATTGCAAACAATTAACTTTATCAATAGTATAAATAATAATAGTAAAGGTTTTATTAAGATAAAATTATAGCGCTAAAATGAAATAAAAATAGATTAATATTCTCTTTCAAATAAATAAAATTAAACAAGCTTAATGAAAGTACAACGCATAATGTTGCAATTAATTTGACAAATCAATGCATCTCTAAAATTTTTAGAATAAATCTTACTCTGAAGAGTGAAATCTCGTTCTTAAAGATTGAAAATTGAGCTATTCTTTTCTAAGACATTCAATTTTCATTTTTTAGAGAGAGATTCCATTCCAAAGAATTTAGAGTAAATTAAGTATTCAATAATACATAAAAGTCAAACGTTTCGATTTACTTTAGAATCATCATCAGCGACATGTGATATTTCAAATAAATTACCACATTTTTCAAACAGTTATTTCTCGCTTTGGATCATTCAATCCAAGAAGAGTGATTAATTGTTTAATTTTTGGGAAATATAAAATTTATTTGAAAGATCACATATCGCTGATAATTACTCCAAAGTAAGCCAAAATATTTGAATTTTATTACTGAACAATTAATTTATGTATCCATTTCACGTTTGTTTGTTTTAAATTACATCATGCTTTATCTGCCGTATTTTCATTAGTCTGTTCTTTAGTTTTGTTTAATAAAACATTTTAATTAGTAAGTGAATTTCAACAACCGTAATATTAATAATTCAATGCAATTTTTTATCAATTTAACACATTGGCATATGGCGTAAGAGTGAAATTGTTCGCTTCGCAAAGTGCATATAGGCGCAAATGCGCTTTAAGCAGTGATCTTCTAAAATTCATAAGTTGCACTTTAATCTCTATGGAAACACACACGTTCGTTTTCGTTTGCGCAGTAAGTAAACGTCCCCAGAGTACCATGGATTTGAAACGGACCAACGGTGACCTCTGCGAGAGTTAACAACGCGATGCATTATAGTCCACTGGTATTGTGAGAACTGTTACGCGGTCGTACGTATTATTGCGCTTGATCAATGTCCGGGGCGAATGAAAGGCCGATTGTATGGACGAAGAGCTTTGTAATTTCTACATAGCTTGAAAGAAGATACCACGTATTTTGCCTTTGCTTAATTATTGGACACATTTATTGTAAAATAATAAAATAATAATTTTGCGAGCATTAGTAAAATTAGTTAAACAAATAATAACAACAGTAACGAATTAGTTGGAACATTCCGCAATTAAACGCATAGAAATCTTTCGAAATCTGAAAAAAATGAAATAGGTCAGACATATTACAAGTATATAGGGTAACTCCGGCAAATATGCCACGTTGGAGTTTACGCCGCTGAAGTTAGAAAAAAATAGAAGAAATGGGGATAATACGTAGTTTAATTCAATTAATTAAATCATATTTTTTTGTATTATATATTCATTTCATTTTCTAATAAAGAGTTTTATTGTCAAATTAAGGCATTTGATTTGAAGATGTCAAAACCACAAAGTGATATATTTTAGGATTTGTAAAGAAATTGTTCTATCTCTAAAAACGTTTTATAATCCAGCTAAATGCAACTTTTAAAGGCTTTATAGGAAGTCCCGGGAAAATTCCAACTGGATTTTGTTCTGAGTATACAGACCTACAATTTGAGAGGAGTAACGCTCATTTGAACGCTTCGAACCTTGCTAAAATCGACTTTGAACTCGAAATTCGATCATTTTTTCACATTAATCGGGCTGTATTTTTTAAGGCATATATCACAGAATTAAATGAATTATTGCATTATGTTCAGCGATCAAAAATACAGTATTACATTTAAAATCCGGATTAAGTCATTTTTGCATCAAATCAAACATGCATTAAGGAAAATCGAAACTTTGATTTAAGAATCATTCACTAGTGACTTTTAAATTTTAATTTACTTTTTGATAAAAATTTAGTTGTGTTCTTTTAGCATGAAATGGAAGCTTTTGAGCTGAGAGATTGATTAAAAAAAAATTGTCCCTTATCAGTCTACCATATATATATATATGTGTGTATGTATGTATGTATGTATGTATGTATGTATACATATATATATATATTTAGACTCATATCTACACATTTTATCTCGCATTTTATCCATTTTGAATTCTGGAAAGAATTTTTTTTTTTGAAATATCTAAAAATTTAGCTGATATTAAATAATTATGTAGAATGCTCAAACTGATTACTAGAGCAAACTTTTTACAGCATTATTGTTCAGTAATTGAAATTCCTATGTAATAATTATTTTAATGGTCCAACGAAATTAATTTCAGTATCTAGCTAAATTTTTAGATACTTTAGTAAATTTGATCTTTCTGTGCAGTTGCGAATATGTTGTGGATTTAATCTTAGTCTTCCTAATCTTCTTTCAAATTTGTTTTAATATTACGATTTATGTTATAAAGAACGCCATGTGTATATATTTGTGATTTATACTACACTGTAGCAACTGCACCGCTATTATTGATCGTATTATTTAATTTGAAATTGTCGAATTGGTTTAGATTCGTAAGTTTCAGCGAGAAAATTTCCTCTTGTATTAATGGATTATTAGAATTGATGATCGCTTTAATACCGCGCGACAACCTGGCATTATTGGCAGTCTTCGTTATCGGCGTCGTATTTACACTCTCATCGTGCCGCTGCGACAGAAAAACGCCTTCCAGGAGCGTGTAGGAATCTCGATACTCGTGTCAAAATACCACGGATACTTACCTACACATAACAGCATGAACATTCATCTCGTCGGCTATGTAAGTCGAGCCCGAAACACGCGTGAACATCAATTCCTCCGATCGCTCTGGTACCAGACACCGAAACATCCTATCACGTGACCACATATCAGACAAGGCGAACCAGGCAATTTCCATAGTCCTCTTGATAGACATTCACCAATCGCCTGACTGTCCCGCGTAATAACGTTTCTAGGACATTCCAATTCAAATTTACTCTGGAGATCCTCAAGCAAGAGATTAGATACACATGATTCGTCATATTTTTCAGGACCTGCTTAAGATAAAATAAGATGGAGATTACGCATCTAAGATAGAATGAAATATTCTTGCATCTCTCTCAATTTTATGTATTTATGTATTCTTATTCTATCTCAAGCAGATGAAAAATATGATGGATCAATCAAAAGTTATCTAAATGGTATCCAATCTCTTACTTGAGCATCTTTAAGTTACTCCATCCTTTCGCGATACCTATCAAAGATCTGTGCTTGTAATGGTCAATCTTTATGCTATTTCCTATTTGTGTTAACTCTCTAATTTTTTATAACATGTATCCAAATTTAGGACATAAAATGTCTTAAAGACATGATGTCTTAAATGATGACTTCTTATTGGCATATTTAAGACGTTTTATATTCCAATTTTGAACTTATTGCTGCCTGAGATGACAAGATCAGGGTTGGATGCCTGTTGCAATTTTGTCAGTCAAAATATTTTTTACTGGAATTATTTCATTGATATGTGTATGTATATATATATATATATGTAGTATATATAATATACATATCAGTAAATTATTTGATGTCAGTAAACTTTATTGTGTATATTTTTGCATATATTTTATTATTTATACACGAACAGAACGATTTTGAAATATTTATTGTCACTTGATACAGATCTAAAAATAACTTTATTATAGATCATCAAAATAATTATGTAAGAAGTTCAAATATAATAAGCAATGCTGCAAAAATTTTGATATCTTAAAGTTTGAGCGTTTTGCATCATTATTTTAACAATTTAACACAATTATTTTCAGATTTATATTTAGCTAAAGCTTTAAATACTTTAGTCGTTCTTTCCGTGTAAATAAACAATGGAAGAAATTTCATGTTATTATTTACTTCTTTTACCCATTTGGTACATTGTTTACATAAAGGAAGAACAAAACAGCATTGCTGGATAAGATTTGATATCCCACTTTCCTAGATACATTCTGAAAATCCAACTTACTGTTAGAGGGTCAAGAAAGAGCATTTTCTTGTCGTGAGAATTTGAAATGCTACGAACGCTCTGTCAGGATGCATTTTTAGACTTCATTTGAGAAAAAAAGGATAATACTTGTTTTGTTCTCTTTTATAATTTATTTATTTATTAGCAGTCCGTTAATCTTTCATTTATCATTTTATTAATAACATTTACTAGAAAAATTGTTCCAACTCATTATTTATATTAGAGATTGTCGAAGACGAAATACTCCTTCGGGAAATTTCGTTTTCGCTATCCTTCGAACATCTCGACCGAGCGTATCTTCGTACGACGGATGTACGCGGCCAACCACGGAATTACTCTGCACGTCGTATCAGACGAACTGTCGTCGAGGGGGCAAGATCGTTGTCGTCATACTGTGGAAGGGTCACAGCCCCCAAAAGCTACCAGCAAGATCGTTGTCATGCGCCACCGAGGGTCATGACACCCAAAAGAGCGTTACGACCCTTGACCGACAACATACCACAGATGGCTGATCGTAGTACACACGTTCTTCTTCATCCTGAATTCATTCAATATCTATTTATCAGCAAATCTAATTAGATTTATTTTAGTACGTCATAAAGTCATAAAAAAAATGACGAAGGTAGACGAAAATATAATAAATTACACGCAGAAAAATATCATTCTGTTGCTAAGAAAAGTGGTACTAAATTAATTTTCTTCCTTTTAAATAATGAGGTTATCTTTAACAAAGAATATTTTCTTGACAATAATCTTAAATTATACTCATTACAACATTTTAGAAAGACTCATTATTATATATTCAAAATAAAAATCAATTTTATCTTAAATAATATTATGAAATTAATCGAAGAAACAAATTTTTCAATAATAAGCAATTAAATTTGTTATTAATTTAATAAACTTGATTGAAGTATTAAATCGTATTAAACGTATTAGGATTCAAAACATATTTTAAATAAATTTACTGTGATGAACTTATAATAGATTTGCAGATATATACTGAACTTTTAAAATAGATACTTAAAATAAGTAATTATTACTTGCATATTTTTCTGTGTGTGTAGAATAATAAAATATAAAAAAATAATATAAAAAATGTGATAGTGAGATAATAAAATACTTAATTATAAGATATGATCAAAATGATATATAAATATTTATACATTCAAGTGTAAATTTTATAAAGTGAATTAATTATTGGTTTAATTCTTTATACCCGCGTAATTAGGGCGTGCTCTAATGCGCTCTCTTTTGTTCTAATGCGTTTTGGATCGTAATCTCACGAAACGCGACTTTTAGTAGCATGAAAATTGTTTTTGTTATCGATAAAAATAGTTTCGTCTGTAAGTCCGTTAAATGCAGCATTTTAAGGCCGCTCAAGCTCGAAATCGTCCATTAAGGCGGCATTTGCTTCCGCTTCATAGATCGACCGATGCCGATGCAGAGAAAGTGGTGACGTTACCCTGGCACGCTTGCCAAAGTTTAATGCACCTTCGGCTTTTGGTGGTAGCGCACGAAGGAAGTCGCCGTCGTGGCGCCAGGAATCTGTTTCTTCTTGCTCTGCTCCACCTCCCACTTTCCGCTATCTTCTCATCTAGATTCCGGCACTTTTATACCTTGGTTGTTCCGACGAACATCGTGCTCCTTTTCTGTTCTATTCTTTTTCCTCTCGATTCGTTAGCCCGATGGCTTATCGTTAAAGGAGCACGCGCAGCAGATTCGTATTTGCGAAAAAAATAGAATGGTCGATTCAGAAATTATTTCTATTTTATTTTGCAATGTTTCCTGACAAATCATATTTTTAACAATTAAAAAATAAACGCTGAATAATAAGTGTCATCTAAATAATAAGTGTCAAAAATTTTAATTCTCTCAGATACAGAAATATTTTATATATCACTTTTACGATGTTCATTTATCTAATAAACAGTGTTTACTAATAAACAATTAACGTTTAATTAAACAAGTTAAATTTTGATGTTTTTCTTAAAGTGACAATTAGAAGCTCCTATGAATAACTATACAACATCGTTACGAAATATATAGCATAAACAAGCGTACATAAGTTAAAACGTAAGATTAATAATTGTCTTAAAAAAATCGTTCCTGCAGAAATGTAAAATGAATAATCTGGAACGATGACCTGGAATCGATTAGAAAAGCAAAACTGGCGGCTAGTTCACGGCAGACATGATGAATTAGTCACTTTATATGCAAATCTATTTTCCTTGTATTACGAACAAGCTATGTAAGTGTAATGATATGTCCAGTGGACCAAAAAAGATTATTCGCGTCCGGACAATTGGGTAGCGACTCGCGGTCAATTGCCTACCTCGACCAGAATGACCATCCTCGTTTCCTACATTCTATTCTCCGTAATACGCGTTTTATGCACCTGACGGATGACGCATAAAATTTCCTTTTCTCAATGATAGAAGGTACACGGACCGAGAAGGAAAATGAGGCTAATTAATATCTAGCTATCTTGGCAGAGTATTATAACGACATTGAGCAATTTTATCTTTGACAAAACTCACTTGGTTCTGTAAATAGGGTCTCATAATGTTAATTGCACATCATTTCCCGCTGCTAATTGCTCGAAAATATGATATCCGTATTCAGGAGATGTCGGCATTTACACGCTATTATCGCGTACACCATACACCAACATCGTGTATAATAAATTGCGAAAATGCGAAAATATGTTTGTCTATAAATTGAATAATCTCAAATGGTCGATCCAATAACGATAACAGAATTAACAGCTCATAAAAGGAATTTTATAAATGATTTAACGTTACATATTATCAGAAGGAACATCACCTTTATAGATTAAAATTAAATACATTCTTTGAAGAAATACAAGCACACTACTATACCTACTTCCAACGCCTATTCTTACTAAACCTAATTTCCTTTATTAGTTATCATAAAAAAAATACAGCGTTACATGTATCTCTGAAATAGATTAATGATACGAACTTAATTTTCTTCTTAATTCCTAATTTTTGAGAAAGCTGTACATAAACACTTTATGATATATAGAACGGACTAAATTAAGTCAAAAAGTCTTGTATCATTTTGCAATTTTCATAAAAAATAACTTATTTTATTATATTATTAAAATTAACTATATCATAACTTAATTCAATATACACTTTATTTTTATTTTTAAATCCTCCTCCTCCCTTTCCTTCAATTTTAAATAAAAATTTCCTTTTTTTATGATAATTTTTGTTTTATAATTTATTTAAAATATTAATTTTGTAATTTAAAGACATAAAAATAAATAATTTTTATTAAAACAAAAATATTAATTCCTCAAAATCGCAGAATAGCACGGCCTACAGCTACAAGCGAGCGATATAAATCCGCCCACTGTCGTAGGTTGCTAGACATGCAAGAAATTGTTTACTACAAATAGCTTTAGCAACAAATGAGCAGTGAAAGAAAACATCTCCCCGCGCTGAGCGGTCATGTAGCACCGTGCGCTTGTATTTCATGGCTGAGCGGATAATTGTTGGATGATCTTTAGAAATTAAATTAATATATCATTAACTATTACAAAAATTGTAAAATGGTAGATCATTTTTTTCTCCGTTTAATTCACTCTATCTGCTCACAAGAAATTATGCGATCAATATCAGATCATCCCTATATACGTATCAGGATAAGTTAATAAGTAATGTTTTTTTTAACTGAATAAAGTTAAAGTTAATGGCTTTACAAAATTAATAAAGTTAAGTTAAAAGTTGAAGGAATAAAAAATTAAAATAAGTTAAGAAAATATTGAATTAACTTAAGTTAAAAAAAAAGTTAATTTTGAAAAAAATTATTTTTTAGATCAAAATGTTCCAATTTTTCTTAAAATGAGATTAAATAATTACAATTCAAATTATTAAGAAAATTAAATTTTTAATTTTTTTATTCACATATGATATAAGTATGTAACACATAACGATATAAATTATATAACTTAAAAAAAACAGCCAGCATATAGAGAAGATACAAGATCAGGTATTACTTTTTAATAAGGCTTAAGCCATAAGAAATTGACCAATTACAATCGAATGCGAGAAGAATATTGACTGTAATTGGTCAATTTCTTATGACTTAAGGCTTAAAACACCTATTGTAGATCCGGACTAAGGCTTATGGCATAAGGCATAATCGCATAAACCAATCAGAGGACTGTATTAGCATCTTAAGAAATTACTTAAGATGGTCTTAAAATATGAACAGATTACGAATATACGCCCTTAGTCTTATTACATCTTATTATTTCTCTAAGATATTTAAAAGATAAAAAAATTTTTTAACTTAAAAGAAAGTAAAAAAGTTAATGTTTAAAAGTAACTTAGTTAAATTAAAAGTTATTAACTTTTTAACTTTTTTTTAATTTTTAACGTTTTAATTAGTTACTACCCTGATACGTATACATAAAAGTATATCAAGTTTGCTACACTTGTGTTACTGTTGTGTTTATTATTTTATCTGAATTTATGCAGTTAATTTTTTTTACATTAGAAATGGCAATAATGAAAATTATTATTATTAAAATTTCACTATCATAATTAATATAATCAGTTAAATTTCATTCTGCAAACTAAATTAGTTTCATTACAATATTACGAAACGAAGAACACAGAATTTTAAATTTTATATCCTACGCATTGTGTGAATAGTATTTTCACAATCCAATAGTATTATATTTTCACCAAGAAAAGACCGATTCTAAATTAATCGTATAATTTTATTATGTAAAGACATACGTATGACGTTCATTGTATTTGGGTCAGCAGATAAGCACGCGGAAATAAGTTTGTCGTGTTGAAGACCTTTCGATCCAATTGCTATCCCTTGCACACGACCTGCTCGAACGTGCATTATACGACTGCGACATAAATAAATGATGCCATCGCGCGGAGCACTGGCGCGCAACGCTGCTATAACGTCGTCGTCGTCGGCGAGACCGGATCAAATTCAATTGCACGCCGTAACGCGTAACGTCGCGCCGATGTGCGGAAGGTATTTCAATTGGATTGATTAAAAAATGTCGAAAGATCGGGAATTTGTCATTCGATTACCGGTAGATTTATTTCCGTATCCGGTAAAGTACGAAAGATCCGGGAGATTTAATTCCGCCCGGGTGGAATGCGCCTGCCCGTGGCTGTGTAACAATCGGGAAATAAGGGGAAGAAAATGGAGAAGGAAGAAATTTCGCGAATATAGTGCTGGCGCGATTGCGCGCCATGGAGTAAGAATTGGCCGCCGGATACTGCCGCACGTTCGCTTTAAAGGATTGACCACGGAAGCAAAGTTATCGAGGAGCTTATCCTTGTCCATGTTCAGGGTCGTCTTCGAAATCTCGGAGAGGGTCGTGGCCTCGATACGAGATCATCGCGATGATCATGCCAAGAAAAGCTGAGAGAGCAGCATTTTGATATAGAGAAGACTTCATTTCGCGAAGGGTTCGAAGATGAAAAGAAATTGAAAAATCAAGAATTTCTTCTTGTATAATGCAAATTGTTCTGGGAATAAATTTTAAACGCCATATATTCTATTATTACAAAGCTTCGATTTTATTTTATTATTTAAGACAGAATAATATATAGTTTGTTCAAAATTTACTAGAAGTTTTAGATAATATAAAACAAATAAATTTTGTATTTATCCTTCTTTATTATTTATTTTATATTTCTTTTCTCTCTATCATTAATTCAAGCTTCAACAATTAAGATGAATTCATTTACTGTATTAGTGATATATCACGATCTGTAATATCTGAATGATTAAAGGAATAATGATTTAGTGCCGGTATATCATTTTTAAATGAACTGCAACCAAAATAATGTCAAACCTACAGCTTTTAAAATAAATATCGTTGAACGCTACACGATCATTCGCTTGCATGGCGCTCACGCGTAACATGGCTATATTCAAATCGACTTATCGATTCTACCTCCGGTCGACAACCGTTTCCTAGAACGACCCATTCATGTAAGCGTAGTGTTATGCTTGTATCGTAATCAGGGTCGAGCACCTACCACCCACGTAAAATTGTTTTCCTACGAGCTAGGCTGAAGATAAACCTCAGTTTATTACGCTCGTTTTTCTTCCGTACTTCGTAACATGCGTGTATAATAATAAAAATTTCTTATTTTAATCGAAGAGAAAATATATATTATTAATATATTTCACATTCGCGCGAAATTAAATTATGACATCGGGAATCTAAGATATGTAATTCATAATATATTTTCTACTTTTTTTCAATATTGCATACTGAATGCTGTTTGTAAGAATTAGAAAAGATATCTTATTTCTTGTTCTTTGATTATGAAAATGACTTGTTATTTTATTCTCTCTCTCTCTCTCTCTCTCTCTCTCTCTCTCTCTCTCTCTCTGTGTGTGTGTGTGTGTGTGTGTGTGTGTGTGTGTGTGTGTGTGTGCTAAATTATCTAATTTATTTAATATCATTTATTTCTGTTTTATTTTTAAATTATGCTACAATCTCTTTACAAAATGTATTCAACCGGAGTGAATCGCATTATTGACACTTCATGATTTCGAAGATAAACCATCAATATTTCTGTGTATATGATTATACCGTTATATTAATTTTTTATTGTAAAGAGTCCTTATTGCATTAATCGTTGTCGAAATTAATAATATCGTAATAGCTGATATATTTTTGTTGATATTTTCTCAACGGTGGCATACAATAATATAATATAAACTCATGTAATACAAATTTATTGAAAAATTACTACGAGATTTATTGCAACTGCAACACCTTAATGCAGTTGTGATTATAATATACAATTCATAAGCTTTTTTAATCATTTAAATCATACAAATACGAGATGCACGGAGTGTATAGTTGTCATTTATAAATTGTGTGTAAAAGAAACAATAAAAAAAATTCATAAGGACAAATGATAGTAAAATGACAATAAAAAACGGCGCGGTAATTAGTGCACTGTAAATTAATGATGCAAATATATCGGACGATATTTTATAATAAATTAATCAATATTAATAGCTAGCTGTAATTATTCCATTTTTTTAATGCCAGCATCAAAGCTGAGTTGCAAAGCTTATATCAGTACTACTGAATCAAACATGTATATGTATGTCTGCTTTGAAGGTGCTTTACGAGCATGCTATTCGCGTCTTTGAGAAGAGATTACTCTGACCATGTATTCAATGATATTAATTATTTGACACGAATTCGTCTCTTAATAAATACTGGCATTTCATTAATTTCATCTTTCTGCATTCAACTTTGTGCTTATAAATGGATTTTCATGCCCTATTCGAGCCTACGTTCACTTCGCTCTCGAAAATATCTCATGCTTAATAATTTCTATGTTTAATCAATATAAAGTCAGTTAAGAAAAATAAAAAATTTAAATATACTAACATAATAGCTCTTCCTTTTTATTTTCTTCTTTTCGAATGTGCTGGACATATCTTCGATCATAATTGGGATTGAATTCAAATGAAACTGAATCAAATTGAATTGTACAAGACTGCTATGCATTCGCCATTATTTGTGACGTCAGACGTGAAAATATACAATTACATACAATAAAAATTCTTACTAACTGGTAAGATAAATAGAATCGAATGCGATACTTTGCGCACAAAATTAATGTATAATATGTAAATAAAACTAATTATATTATGTTAAAAAAGCTTACATATTACAATTGCGTTCGAACCGTCTTCACTTCAAAAAATTGCGGTGTTTTTTAACATAATATAAATAAGCGCGATAGTCAAAAGTATAAGAGACATTAGTTAAAGAATCTATCAGTAAATAAAATACTAATAAATGGAGTAAAAATGTTAAAGAAATTAAACGTTTATGAAAGGAAGGTTCCTCATGCGAAATTATAACGTTATTCCAATCAAAATCGTGACATTGCAACTTATGATCGATCGACAATCATAGATCAAGTAGATGTATTTCAACGGATGTAGTTGGGCAATCTTGATTATTAATCTCCCTGTTTGTTCGGGTTTGTTCAAGAAAAAATTCTTATAAAATGTATTAATGTACAAATATAAGTTACTTGGAAAATATCCTTATTATTGAATTATTTTTGTAATATATTAACATGAAAATATATAGATCGTTTGAAAAATTTTGAGCCTCAACATGAAGATGATATTACTCGTTAAAACCATTCTAATATTATAATCATACATCTTTGAAAGATATCTGTGAAAATTGTAGCCATTTGGACGCTCAGTTGACAATCATTTGTGCCAGTGTCGATGTCAGTGTTTCTATAAAAATGAAAAAAATCGAATGTCATGATTAAGTTCTTAGATTTGAAAGCTAATATGATTGCGCAAATTAAAGTCGAATTGGACGCTGTTTACGAGGACTTTGCTCCATCATTTGCCGCCGTGAAAAAATGGGTAATTGAATTTAAACGTGATTGTACCAGCTTGACTGATGAGCATTCGAGACGGTCAACAACTGTGACCATCACCGAAAATATCGAAAAAGTTTACCACATGATATTGGACGACTGTGTCTAATCAAAGTTAGAGAGATAGCAGAAATTATGAACATATATCGAAAGAACGTGTTTATCATATATTGACTGAAGAATTAGACGCATTATGTGTAAATTAACCGCACATTGGGTGCCGCACTTGCTCACTATGGATTAAAAAAACGCATGAATCTTTCCAAAGCTTTGTTGGAGCGGTTTAAGCGAACCAAGTCGGATTTTTTGCGTCGATTAATAACTGTTGAATCCACTACTTCATTTATGAGACGAAGGAACAATCAAACGGTGGATCAAAGCGAAGGATGAACCTGCTCCAAAGAAGGCGAAGGCGGTTTCATCAGCTGGGAAGATGATGACTGTTTTTTCAGGGTAATTATGGAATTGTGTTCATCGACTATATTAAAACAATAATGAGGATGTACTATGCATTAATTGACATGCTGAAGGCAGCAATTGTGAAAAAACTTCAAAAAATTTAAAGAAGGCAGTGCTGTTCCATCAGGATAATCACCGTCTCACACTTCGGAGGTCGCCATGGCAAAAATTCACGAATTATGATTCGAATTGATACACCAGATCTAGCCTCCAGCAATTTTTTTCTGTTTCTTAGATTCAAAGTTTAGTTCGGAGGACAACCATTTGTATCGAACGGATCATTGCATCCGTAGAAACCTATTTTGCAGAGCAAGACGCCAACTATTATTTGAATGGTTAAAAGGGTGAGGGCATACACATACACACACACACACACACACACATACACACACACATCACTGGGAAAAGTGTGTCGACTTAAAAGGAGATTATGTTGAAAAATAAAACTGAATTTGATCGAAAAAATACTTGTTTCTATGTTAGGCTTAAAACTTTTTTAATGATCCTCGTATGTTTCAATAAAACACTTATGATCGATTTATGAAATATACCAATATCCTTTCATTTCGTTAATTGTAATAAATAACTATATATTAGGTGTTGGAATTAATTCGTAGCGTTTTACAAGTGATGGGAAGTACTTTCATTAATGTATTTTTTAATGCTCATGTGAAATAAATAACATTCTTTCATTTAAAAACGCTACGAATTAATTCCAACACCTAATATATAGATCAGTATTCAGAACACTTTTATCAATAAATACGCGCTGTTATGTGTGAAATTCTATAGTATATGTAATGTATAACGTGAACTGTATGTATAATACACGCTAACATCATATATTGTATAAAAGCGCGTTTTGAAATACGGGTTATTGTAGGTATATGTAGAACTGAATGTGCATATAACCAAGAAAACGAAATAAACTATGTTCACAGCTGTGACAAGTCGAACTGATAATTCGATAGAATAAATATGATTTTATGTAGTAAAACATAACAAAATATGGTTTAATTTTTCCCCGAAATCGAAAGATAGTTTTCGGTTTATTTTATAAATTTATTCTATCGAATGTAAATGTTGTTTCATTGAAAAATATTTCTGTTGAAATGTATGATAATTTGCTAAAGTTTTCAGTATATTCTATAAGTTTATTCTATCGAATGCAAATGTGTTGTTTTATGAAAGAATATTTCTATTCAAATATAATTTTCATTGTAGACTTTTTCGCTTCTGACTTCACAATCTGAGATAGTAGTGAATGAATAGGAGTAAGTGAATTCAGAAACTATAAATATTATCAATTTTTTATTACGTATTTTATACGTGAATACATGTATATGAAGAATTGATCAAATGTTAAAAAATGTTCTAAAATATAAATGTTAATGATGCATAAAGTAATTTAAAATAGCCAGCAATACATACGAATTGTTCGATAAAATCATTTTTCCTCTCTTATGGATGAATATTGAGAATGTGTGATGGAATATGTAAATTTATATTGTCGTTCTTAAGATATCAGAGCGATGTACTGTATAAAAAGCACACGTGAACGTGTATGCGATATAATATCGTAAATATCCTATCGACGTTTTATCTGGTTGTGACCGTTTCTGTGGTGTACATACATTTGTTTTACGTTTGTTGTTCCTTCGGTTAGATTACCGCATCGTTCACCAATAACAGTAACTATATCCGTGCGATTGAATTTTCAACATATAGGTACATATATCGCATGCATCGATACAAAAAGAAGAATTGTGTTTTGATTAGTGCACAGAGCAATAATCCTATAAATAAAATTGCGTTCGGGATGAGGACGAGATGTTCACTTTAGATTACATCGCAAAATGACTTTTCTTAAGATTTGTTTGAAGCTTTTATTATTTTAAAGTAATAATATATTCTCTATACATACGTATCATATTAAGCGGGGAGGGGGAAGATAATCAGGCATGTTCAGATAATTACATTTGAAGTTAGTACTTTTAACATGCTAGACAAGGAATTCCTTGTGCCAGACAAGGAGGACAGTATATTTTCAATTATAGTGCAAAAAGTATTTAGAAATTCGCTCAAAAACTAAAGGACTATAGATAAATATAATATGAATCTTCTAAACCGAAAAAAATGGGGGGGAAGGGGTATATTAATTATAAAACCTTAGAAAGTTGCTTTATTACTTCACTAATATCCATTTCGCTTATCAATTCATTCTCAAATACCGGCGCACAGTGGGAAAATAAAAATTACTGTGGGGAAATAAAAATTATTGTTTAAAAATTACGATTTGCAGCAATTTTTGAACAGTAATGTTTTTCACCAACGAACCGTGCCCTCATACGCTGACGCTTCGGGCAATTGCCTCCTCCCCCCCTCCCATAAGCCGCTTCTATGCGATACAACTACCTTAACACGAAATTAACGCAAAAGGATTTGTCGCTCTTTTATCTGGTTTTTAATTTCAAAAATGCTAATCTTAATTGTTAATTTAATACTTTATATGTTTCTGTGATTTTCTCATTTAAGTTTACATTTTACAAATATATTTAATGCTCCGTCAGTAATGTAAAATTTTCATCCTTTATCCACAACACGAGTCTTCAAATTTTAGTGCATATTTTTATAATATTTCGGTCTGTAGAAAAAAATCTGGAAAAAATTTGTATTTACTTTATGATAGCTTCAACAACAAGTTTTGACTATAACTCATAAAAGTTTCATTGTATATTTTATTTCTTTTTTTATCCCACACAAAACATACGGAAAATGGATTCCGGGTAATTTGGCTGAATTTATAATATGTTGTATAATAGTTCTTATCGTCCTGATCAAAAGTCTTCATGGACATAAAGTAAAATAATAAACAGTTTTTAAGTTATTGTACATTAAACTCTGCCAAAATCGCTGTTTTGACATACAATACTTTTTGATGTACAATAACTCAAAAACTATTCATTATTTTTCTTCATGTCCATGGAGACTTTTAATCAGGATGATCAGAACTACAACATATTACAAATTCAGTCAAATTAGCCGGGACACATTTTCCGTATGTTTTGTATCCGGGATCCTTTGGATTTATTTATCAGAATTTACAATTAAAAAATTGATTGTGCCTTGTAAGATTAGCAAGATGCTACTAGCGGCTCTCTAAATCTCACTTGAAGAGACTGAAAATTAAGCTAAATCTTGAAAATGAGCTAAGTCTTGAAAAAAAAGTGAAAAAACGGCCATTCTTGTTCAAGAGGCAAATTTTCATTCTTTTTAAAGTGAGATTTATTCCTTTAGAGTGAATCTCATTTCAAAAAAGTAAATCTCATTCTAAAAAGAGTGCAAATTTTGAACAAGGGTGATAGTATTTTTTTTTTTTTAAACTGGCTCAATTTTCTTCGAGTGAGATTTTATTCCACGAGATTTAGTGAGGCAGTATCATCAATTAGTTGACGATCAATTCCATTTGTGAGGTTATTATTTTAGTCTACGATTGTGCTGACATTACAACAGTAATCGGTGTGCAGTTTAAAGGAAAAGTTGCAATTAAAATATACATAGAAATATTATTAGACATCGTGTGACATTAAAATCTATTTGCAATCTTTAAGGAAGAAGGTCTACGTAGACCTTTTGATATATATGTTCTTTTTTTAATTTATATAATTGATACAATTTTAATGATGTAATGACACACTTTTACATTTAAAATTTGAAAAGAATAGGTTATGAAGTTTTTATCTAAACAATACTTAACCTTCAATATACATGAGTGAGTCATTTGGATTCAGATAAAAATTTTAGTCGGTATTTTTGTATGGTTAATCTTCGGACATAGAATAACCAGATGCAATGCACGTGAAATAGGACATCCATGGAAAAGTGGTACAAAAGTAATACACTATCATTTTTTTCACGAAGATCGACAAACACTAAAAAAAAGGAAACAAAAAATAAAATAAGAAGCAGAAATTGTTTGATCTGAGACCTGTATTATTTTGTATTCCTTTTAAACTTCTTTTAAATTCATTTAGATAGTACGAACAAAATAACTTTATGTAAAAAATTTCTAAACTTAAAATGAGATAGATAAAAGAAAAAGCGAAGATGTTGAGTGCAAAAAGTACAAGCAACGCGAATAAACCTAATGTTTAAATCAGCATCTTATGTAAATCAATATGGTGATTTTATGCTGGATACACATTGGTTTAGCGGTCTTAATGTTTTATTCCATGCTTATCCTGTATTATGTGTTAATATATTTCATGTGTGACAGTGTCACAGTGATTTAACAACTTCCGATCCCTTTGCTCGCTCCCAAGTCGCAATGGTAGTACAAAAAAGAGTACACATAGAAAATCCGCCCGGACGCCCGAAAAAAGAGTACATGGAAAGAGTCCGGGAAAAAGAGTACGGATGGTCATCCTACTCGGACAGCGCAGCGGGCGTTATGATACTCGTACGCATGGCGGATGCAGGGTGAAATGTGACTTAGGAGTGATATTGTTTGAAAAGCAGGTTTTTATTATAATATGTAGTAAATTATTTTAAATATGTAGAATGTAGAAGATAAAATAAAAACACATATTTATCACAGAAACAAATATTCATTTATTAATTTTCTTTATAGTTAAAAAAAATTGAACAACTCTAACTTGCGGGTCTCGTGAGATCCTGCGTCCGCCGGAGGAAGGTTAATATTGTAGAGTCGAAGTAAGGGGGTAAAAAAAACCTGTTTCTCTGTCAATCGTCGTGATGCAATTGTTTCATTGTTATTTTAACACTAATTGGGATGCAATAAAAGTTTGATTTTGATAACTTGGACCCGTCAAATGTAAATTCGACAGATTTTTACCGAGAGTGAAAATTTGTTTTTAATAAGTGCCGATTTATCAGTGCTGTATTTAAATATATGTACTGTCGCGCGCGTCTTATAATTAAAATATGTAGAGGAGAAGATGGTATTATAACATCCCAATTATATTTTAACTTGGTTAATAATCAATATTTAAGTGTAAAATTTAACAATTACATTCGTTAAAATGTTGACTTGATTCTGGACTCAAAGTTAAAGAAATATTTATTATTTAGGACATTATTAATAAAAATGTGGTGACATTGCATAATGACTGAAGAAGAAAAACATGATGATGAAGAAAAACATGAGTGATAGTATGGTCTTAATTATAAAAATAGTCTTAAAAAATTAGTTTTGTTTAGAAAACAGTATTTTACAAAATTTAAAAAAATTAAAACATTTTAAAATGTATGCAAATAAATGTATATATTATACATTCACATAACTTCTTTATATAAGCTGCTCGGTACTAAAAATAGTACTCATATTTTAAACTATAGATAGTAGAGCTATAATCGATTATCAAATAATTACTTTTTTATTATGAAAACCTCAAAAAAGAAGTAAATAATCAATACTCATAGAGGGTTAGCAAAATGCCTTGCTATTATTTAAATTTGCATAACTCATACTATATACAGTCAAATAAAATGTCAAATAGCAAACAACACATTCAAAAGTACATATATTCGTGTGATAATACATTTAAATTTAAGAAAAATGAAGAAGTAAGTGTAATTAAATGCTAAAATGACCTCAGAAACGTTTCGAAATACGTTAAGTTATTTGAAATGCGTTATAATAAATGCAGGCTATTGAGTATATTGGTATATTAGCGTCATAAAGTAACGACGAGCTATTGAACAAATAATTCCATAAATAATCATTAGGATTCGCTATATAATAGCGAAGATATTAAGGGAGGCCAATATCTATACTGGCCATAATATCACCTTCTCCTCTGTTCTCCTCTGTTAAAAAAAAGCATTTTTGATGATACGATCGCTTTATTTTTTCGGAGTTGTAAAATGTAAAGAAATTATCAAAATAATTATACATTTAATATAAAATATTTTCATTGCATTTTTTTATAAAGAAGAAAATACTCAACATACTTTCCGATATCATGTTCCCGAGCATGTATATAAAAATGCTCCCATTTCACTCGTGCAAATATTATACTTTTTAGAATGAATCAATATAACATATCTTTTTTCTTAAAGTTTACATTTTCCTCTTTTCAAAACATTACTTATTTTTTTTTGTATCTATCTATCTTTTTTTATCATAAAGATATGATTTTTTGAAAAAAAAACTGATTACACTCTTTTCACAAATTGTTCTTCAATATTTTTTTTGGCATAACTTTTTAAATTATTATCAAAATCTTTTTATGATATTTTGATATTTCGATTCTATACACTTTGGCATTTGATTAAAAAATATATATTGTATATTTTTCAATAAAAACTTAAGGAAAATTGCTATGTAAGCCTACACAAGATGTCATATGATGTTTCATATGATAATAATGATTCATATATTCAAAAAATTATAATATATAATTACAAACGTTTTGATATCAATATTGTGTTCTCCTCAAAATGTAAAAAAGCGATCCTCCAATATATATTGAATTCATTTGATATAATATATTGTCACAAAAATGTAAAATACATTTAAGTTAAGCTAGTCAATAAGACTATAATCTTTTCGTCTGTCTATCTCATCGGATATTCAAACTACTAAGAAAGTTACTGTAACAAAAATTAAAAAAAAAAAAGAATTTAACAAAGAATATGGATTTAATATTAAATTAATTATGCACTGATTATCACTTGCTTGATAAACAAATTAACGATGTACAAAATGATAAGATAACGATTTGAGTTTCAAATTGCTTATGAGAGGTCGAATGATTACATTCTAATCTATGTTCTGTAATTACTAAATTTTGGGCTGTATTTCTAATGTACTTACAGTGTTCATCAATTCTTGTTTTTAATAATCGTTTAGTTTGTTCAACATAAATAACGTTGCAATTTAGATAATTTATTTTGTACACTATATTAGAACATAATAGTAACGAGTAATTTATCCTTTTGTGCTTTTAATATATAATATATATGAAAGAGCTTAATTTGTTCATTCCCACGTAAAACGTATTGCACGATTATTTTTAAAAAATCTTTTAATTCTATCCGCGATTGAAGGAACGTACGAAATGGTAAAAAATTGTCACATCTCAGCTTAACGATGTATTTTACACTTTTGACAATACATTATCTCAAATGAATTCAATGTATACTAGAGGATAACTTTTTTAAACTTTGAAGAGGACACAATATTGATGTCGAAACGTCTGTAATTATATTACATTTTTTTTACATATGAACCATTATTATCACATAAAACATCTCGTGTAGGCTTACATTGGCAATTTTCCTTAAGTTTTTATTATTAAATTTTGGAGCGTTTTTATTTTAAATTAAAACAAATATAATAAAAGGAGGCTACGAGCTTAGCTAGACTTTCATTGCTAACAATTCAATTTAATGTTTAAAATTAATACACAAAACGTTTTCGACCCGTTATCAGTTATCTTTTTATTTTATATCATTATTATATATTTTTCATTGAGATTTGTGATAATTACGGAGCTAGTAAAAAACGTTGTGGATGACTTAGTTAAACCCAAACATGTAAATTAAGATTCTAAAATGAGACACGTAGTTGAAAGTTAATGTTAAGTTTAATCTTGAATTAATCCTGTGAACAATCATACTAAATATCAGTCTCTAATTTTCGACAACTAATGCTGGTTCGTGATAATCCCAGTGCCAGGTAAGAACAATTTAATCGCGATGTACCGGAAATGCCATCGAGACTATCGTGAAACCTAATTGCGAGATCGGGAAACTTCTGTGTAGTCCTTGAAAATTTGTTTTCCTGGGTAGGGCATTAATTTGCAGAACACTGCAGACCGGCTTTCTTGTACCGCTGTCGTCTGGTTACGCACCATGTACAGCGCGATACAGCGTATGCCAGCTCTGTACAGCGAGATAAGAACTTCTCGAATTACTCAAAGTTAATGCTAACATAAACGCGGGAACTTTTAGTGTTATTGCAAGGTTCGCGGCAGCGCGCGCATGCGGTCTGCCGCGAAGATTTGCTGCGGCACGAAAAGATTTGTACGGCTCTTACATTTATTCATGTCTGGTACGCTCGCCTTGGTCGGGATAGAAAAATGGTATGCCTTTTATAAAATTATTGGAATTTGGTGAAATAAAACTTGACTAAAAGCTCCTAGATTGAATTAATTTTCCTATTGCCATGTCGTACGATTTAGTAATCTTTTAATAAGCCTAATTTCTCTTATTTGTCTACAATAATCT
>NW_011627780.1:646774-733439 GCF_000204515.1 Acromyrmex echinatior
AGAATATGTCCCTAATTTTATAACACAAATTATTGAGTTGTAACGCGTTATGTTTATGATTATTAATTGTAACGTATTATGTCTTTGATTTAAAAATTTTTTTTATTTCTTATAATTAAGATTTAATTGATCTAATATTAACGTAAATTGCGTATCGATATCTTCACCGAATCCTTCGTAAATCGATTATGATAAGCTATGTTTGATTTCGCAATACAGAATAAATTCTTCATGATGTGTTAGTAAATTCCTGTTTCATGCTTTTTATGATAAATAACATTATGAGGCATTATTATTACATTTAAACCAAACTTAATGACGTACGAGTAGTCTCTAATTCGCATTCAGAGATTACGAGAACGAAGAATGAAGAATACTTATTGTGGAAATATCTCTGTTTGCATTTAAATGAATATTGTTCAGAAATAAAATGAGTGAAATAAAATTTTATTTCTCGTATTGAAAGGATATAAACTATTTATTTTATATTTTATAATTAATGAGATATATATTTCAGAAATTTATTATATTTCGTCATTACAGTAAATTCTTTTTATTACCAATAAAAATAGAAAAAAGTATCATATATGATACTTACTTGAGAATATTTCGAACTTTTGTTTAATACATATTTTTAAAGTCTGTTAACGTTTTCTGCATTTTCTGAAAATGTAGTACATAACACAATATCGAAATACGTTTCTTAGTTTTAAGAGTTTAATCTTTTTATCTAAAAAAAATTTTCTTCAACCTTCCGGGAAAGAGATGAACGGGGGATAACTCGAAAACTTTAAATGGCAAGGAGGAGTCGAATAATATTTCGTTTAAAAGATCTTGTTAAACGAAAAATATTAATACAAGTTTAGATTAGTTACGTTGCCTCTATCTAAAAAATAATAAACTCAAATTTCAAAACTTTATACTCTTATTTTTATTCAGGCTCATAATTGTAGAGAATCATACGTTAAAATCAGCTGGTAAAATATTTATCTAGCAATAAATGTGACAAAATACTTCTATCGAACTTTATTTTTGTTCTTCTTGAGAAAATCATTAAAAGAAACTCAATGTCAAAAACCTTACTTTTTCGAAAAAAAAAAAAAGATATAGTTTAGAACCTTGTAGCTGCTTTCTTTCGGAGGATAAGGAAAGATAAGGTCAGATATCGATTAGTTTATAATTAAAATTGTGGATACAGTCAAGAGAAAGAACTTTGAAAGAAGTATTAGGTACGTTGGGAAAAGAAGATTGACTCTGCCCAGACTTTGCGTAATGTAGTAATTAGCTATTAACTAAAATCCATATTTCACAGAGAGCATAAAGAATTCAATTGTATGTCATCATTTCTGACTTATTTTCAGATGCAAAAAGAATTCTTTTTCTACAAAGTTTTGAAAAGAATTCTTTTTGCATCTGAAAATGAAATCAAAATTGATGAAATACGACTGAATTTAAAAAAAATTTTTTTTTTGTTTCTTTATATGTACTATCTGGGAATTTATTTCTGAACGACAGTTATTTTATTTATATAGTATTGAAAAACTTCAATAATAAAAAATTCTGAGCTATTTGTTTCTTTGAAAAAGCAAGACAAGCTAATTAAATATCGAGTTTCTTTAGAAAATTGGAAATCTCTCAAAGGGAGCTACATCTGAAAAAAATTATGTTCTACACTTTTCGTGATATGACAATTGGCATTGTAACATTATGAAGCATCTTCACATAGAAAAGAACACGTTTATATAATTATAACACACGACGGTTGAATTTAATGTCAACTAGATGTAATTCTGCGTTTTAAGAATATTATGAATTTATTGAAGATGACCAGATTGTGGCCGAAACGTTTAATGTTTTAATTAATGTAATAATAATTAATATCACAAACTACAACTTGTGCAGTGGTTTCTTATGCTCTTCTTTTTATACGTTTTAAAATTATAACCACGTTCGTTTTCATGATGTATAAAAAAATTATTATTGTTAGTTATAGAACACTCTTAAATAAACATTTGTAATCGTCTCCTATGATTCTCTATGACTACGGTAACTTCAATGTATGTATACAAGGCATAGGCATATCCAGGGGATGGTTTTGGTTTAAACCTCCTCCCCGAAATTTTTATTAATTATTTCATTTTGGGATTTAATCCCGTTAGCACATATTCTGAAAGCGCACATTCAGTCACATCGGCCTACTATTGTAATTGTTCATTGCTTTACTAAAAAGAATATTTTATTTTGAATTAGTCAATTAGTGATGTACTCTGTCAAATCCCTCTTTTTCATTTTTAATTATAAAAACATACAACTTTACTTTTAACTTTGTGTATGTTTTTTGCTGTCATAAAATATTTTTTTCTTCTATAAGATAATTATAAGACATGTAAGTAATTTTTAATACTTTCGTTTAGTTTGACAGAGTATACGATATATAAGGAAAATTTTCATAAAACTTTTAACTTGATAAACAGAATATGCTATAATTGACATATTCAGTACTACAATTGTTCATTGAGCGCTTAATGAATTCTGCTTGGTCTACATTTTTATAATTATTTTTATAATTATTTTATAATTATTTAATTTTGAAAAAGTAGAATAAGAGAGAGAGAGAGAGAGAGAGAACTTTACTTATATTTTTTTATTTACTTTTATTTAATATTCTTATTCTGCTCATACAGAATGTTTGTGTAAAAGCTATGTAATGTTTGTAATAATAACAACAACAATATTAAAGAATTAAATATTTTGTTTAGCTGTATTGTCTATACTTTCTTTAAAAAATAAAAGTTACATGATATACGAAACGTAACATTTTTCCTTTTTAAGATGAGACACGAAGATATATTAAAAGTTATAAAAATATCCAAATAGAATTCATTAACATTAAAAATTGTTGTAAATGTTACACCAACAAGATTGGTGCAGTGTCGTTCTTTGAAGTGAAATCGTAAAATTCTTTTTTTTTTGGTTCTTATTCCAGTTGGCGCATGGTACATTCGAGGGACATCCTTGAGTTGATAGAAACCCCCCTCCTTCTCCCAAAAAAAATTCCACGATATACACGCCCATATATACACGATATATACGCCCATGATATAGAGTGAATCTGACAAAAAGTTCACCATGTTTTTCTCGAAAATGGTTAGAGGTAGAAACGAGACACTTATTATCAAAATTTTAGCATAAGTAGGGGGACATATACTTTAATGATCTTGAGTAATCTTAAGTGTCCTAGGTTTTTGTATTATCAATAATGAATCTTTTTTTAATGGGGAGGGATATTTTTTACTCTTTCTATCGATGCTCAATGAATAACTTTGTGTGTTGTTAGAGTATCTATTCGAAAATTTAATTATTATCGGGATATAAATAAGTTATACTAAGTATGACTGAGTCAACATTATCATGTTGATTGAGATATGCCTGTAGTCTTCTTGGAAAGCTTCTAACTTTTGAATTGTAAAAAAAGGAGAATAATACAGGACTACTTCTACCGATCCGTTTGTTTAAAAACATTGAGCTTGTGCTTTATAGTTATTCAAAAATTAGCATGTTCTAATAGTCAGATTTAAATTGGGATTGATAAGTAGGGGAGACCAGGGCCAGTAGACTATAGGGGTAAATAGACTAATCGAGGCTACGTTAAAAACAAAACACGCGAGACACGTGTAAACGTGTCTGAGCACTCAGCAGCGACTGCCTCTCAGTCTGCTGTAACATCTCGTTACAAACACGTTTATGATGGAAGTTTTGCTACAATTTTAAAAAAATCGTACTCGTAAATAAATATTTTTATTCTTAAAGTTTTACAATCGTATATGATTGTTTGAAATATTTGATTTTTATTTAGATAATAAGTATAGTTCTTAATAAAGTCCAACAGATTTTTTTTATTTAGTTGTCTTGGTTATTATATCTTGTTAATGTTTTTAAAAAATGTATGGAGAGAGATAGGCTAATCACAGCATGGAACTATATAATTTAGTGACGACTCTTATAGTATTTACTTAATATTTCATTCTTTAAAAAGATTTACCTCATAAGACTTATAAATAAATGTCATAAAACTTATAAATTTAGTTCCCTCACGTCCAATCTCGATAAAATTAGGCTTATTGGATGTATTTTTGCACGAAATGAACGAATTTAGAAAAAAGAAGCATTGTTCTTGCGAAACAAATCTTTGTGTTTCAAATATATTTTTATAAAAGTTTTATTAATATGTAGCCAAAGATATAGCTTAAAATACATTAATCTTCATTTTAATAATCTTATAATCAAACTACTACCTCATACTATGAATCATCCTACTACGGTCCCGGGATATTCAGATGGAATGCATTAAAAAAATGCATTTTTTCATATTAGTTTCCTCTTATTACTAAAGTATTATTAGATAGTCAAATGTATGTAATAACTGGTGTAGAATTTATTTTTTCAATAAATCTCTTAATTTTGTGTGTAGAAATTAGAAACTGAAAAATGAGTCTACTAACCCCTGAAAAATGAGTCTCCCCTACACAGATCACGCTGCAAGTTTCTTAAAAATGTTATATTCTAATGAAGAAGCTTTTGATATGTTAATGATTTACGGTGAGTGTAGGTAAAATGCTACGTAAGCAGCTGATTTGTATGCTGCACGCTTTCCAAACCATTGCGTCATTTCGTAAGAGTTTTTATACATTTGGCGAATCGAGTGCATACTACTGGAAGTGTTAAGGCTCAGCTAACAATAAGACAACAAAAACAAAATGTTGTTACAAGTGAAAACTGTCTATTGGCTGCAATTATTGCAAATTCACATGTTTCTACAAGAGAAACTGCCCGCGATAAAAATATTAGCCAATTCAGTGTTATGCTTGCGTCTATTCAGGAAAAATAAGTTCTATCCATACACATATCGGTACTCCAAGAACTCTCGCAAAATGATTTTAACATGAGGATCCAATTCTGTGTACATAGGCTTAAAATAAATTATAAGAAGATCCTAACTTTTTTTTACTTGTGTTGTGGTCAGATGAAGCAACATTTAAGAATGATAGAACCATTAACAATTCATTATTGGAGCGAAGTCAACCCATATTGAATGAGAACTGTAGATTATAAATATCGGTGGAATATTAAATGAACAGGAATTATTGGCGTTCGGTTATTTGGACCATCCTTTTTTGAGGATTTCATTCGTTTTCTTAAAAATGATTTTCCAAATTTAGTGAAAGATATTCCACTGAGAGATAGGGCTCGAATGTAACTTCAGTTAGATGGTGCACCACATTTTGGTATAAAGACGAGGTGAAAGCTCAGAATGTTCCCAAACAAATCGAATGGAAACAAATAGAGATGGACCCCCTCCCCTCTCCCTCTCCTCCCTGTCTCTCCCCTTCTATCTCTCTCTCTCTCTCTCTCTCTCTCTCTCTCTCTCTTTCTCTCTCTCTCTCTCCCTCCCCTTCTCTCTCTCGGACAAAATCACCCAATTTAACATGTTGGCCTATTATCTTTAAGGAAAAATGAAAGAGCTAGCTTACTTTCAATGTTCTATCACTTCGGAAAATATGAAAGAAAGAATAAAAAGTATTTTTCGCGAAATAATGATTCAAGAGTTAGAAGAAGTACGCTTTCCACGAAGACTACAGACATATCTAGACATATCATAGAATATGGCGAACATTTTGGACATCTATTACAATAATAAAAAATTTGTTTCAAACTTTTAGCCTTATTTTATATCCTAGCAATGTTGAATTTTCGAAAAGATACTTTAATGCAAAATTATTCAACTTATTGAATACCATCGATAGAACGAGTAAAAATTACCCCCTTCTCAAAAAAAAATTTTTTTTTTGTTATTAATACAAAAATCAAGGACTTTTAAGGTTACTCAAGGTCATCGAAGTATGTTCCCCTACTTATCCTATAATTTTGATAATAGGTGTCTTTCCCCTATCTCTAACTGTTTCGAGAAAAACGTGATAAACTTTTTGTCACTTACCCTGATGATATATGCTATCTATCAAGAATTTTTTCAAATGTTATTTATCATATAAAGGTAATAAACGGTCCCAATAAAAACTTTACTCTGTCTACTATTAAAAAAATTGAACTGCTATTTAAAAAAAAGAAATACGAAATACTTATTTTTTTATATTAAAAAAAGAACTTTCTAAAACCATTGCATTTTTTGTTATATATGGAAAAATAGGGATAAATAAGACCTCAAGCTGAATAAAAAAGAGAAATAAACACTTGTATTTTGCTATACTCGATTATTTATTATTCTTCTACACTTATATGTATCACGAAATGGCCATTAAATCTTTACATTCCCTATAGGAATTATTTTACATTAATTATGATTAATTATGATATATGATTGCGCTGTTTATAGAATAGTTACGTACACATCCATTCCTTTTGTTTTTTTTTTATTTCTGCGGCGTAAACATCACATAGAGTAAATATCGGATTTATCATAAGCTAGTCTAATTATATGTCAAAAAAAATATTACGAGTTTTGTAAAAGTCATTTTTTATACTTGATTACCCACCATTTTGAATAAGGACAACACAACAATGCTTGCTCAAAAAAATTTTTTCTTTTAACAAAACTTTTTTAACTAAGTATCATTCAACTTCCTAGCCATTTAAAATTTCATACTCGTTCATCTTCTTTTGAGGGACTGAGGCAAAATTGTTCGATAAAAAGATTTCGATAAAAAGTTTCTCAAAATAAAGAAAGACGTATTTCGATATTTTTTCGTATTTTTCGTTCCTAAATTACAAAGGATACGGACGGACTTTAGACACACTGTATATTTTACTTTACACATTACCTGCGTAACAAATAATAACATTTAATAGTAGGATAATAATAATAGTATAATTTAATTAGAGATAATTTAATTAATAACAGTATATAGAATAATTTATAATAACAGTATACCAAGAGATTATTGCGTATCGTTTGACCTACATTTTGTTATTTCAAAATAAGATTGGAACTTAATTTAACAAAACTAGAGTTGCTATTGACAACTATCCTTTTTATTTCCATTCGATTTTTCTTCTCAGTTCTTCTCGTACTGTCCTCTTATCCCATTATATCTGTAATACGCGTTTTCACGAAGGAGAAGGTCAGATGCAAATTCCCTCGTTTCTCTTCCTGAAGATTTCTCCATCCACTCAAGCAGCCGTGCTGGCGCCAGTTAATTCGCGTAAAAAGCTTTCGGCGACTCGATAGCGATTCTGTTTTTCAGATTTACGTATCGATAGAACTCAGACTTCTTTACGAAAGTACGAGACCTTCGCGACTCATTGGTCCTTCAATAGTATGTGTTGTTTTCACGAAATACAATTCTAATATAGTAATCGCACCCCACGAGAACGTTGTTCAAGAGAACTTCTGCATAAAATCTTTTGATAAAATAACTTTGAGTTAATTAAATGCTATATATTTCGCATGTGCAATCATTAAAACAATTATATTAACAACACAATATAATTAAAACAATTATATTGTGTGTGTGTGTGTGTGTGTGTAAAATCTTGGTTTATGTAATATGTTGTTGACTTTATGAAACATAAAAAATGTAGTAAATTTGATTCCAGTTTTAATGATGTCTTTTTTTTAATAGTACCTTTTTGTACTAAATACAGCATTTACACATAAATTACAGCATTTGTTACTTTTTGCGAGAACAAATGTATAATATTTAATCTTACATTAATAAGAAGAGAAAGGAAAATCAATGTAAAAATAAGAATAAATTATATTCATCTATGGTAGTAAATAATATGTTAAAAATAATTTATTTTAAAAACGTGTCTTTAAATGGATAAGAAAAGAAACTAAAGAAATTTACTATATTAAGTTATATATAAATTAACGTTGAACGTGACAAGATCTGTCAGTTTTCCCATTACATGGGAATAACGCATTTATACCGTTTTTCACGGACATTTATGGTAATCGTATTAACAATCAGATCAATTCAATTATCAGCGTTATCAGTAGAGAAATACGTGTACATTGAATTCCTTCCTAATTTATTCACGTAACTACTTGGCACCGTGTACATAGGGCTTAATCTAATCAGGCACCGTTCTCATCCGTGCCGTCGTTCGTGTCGATCGAACCGACGCACACAGCCATTTGCTATCGTACGTGAATAGTTCGTCCATGATTTCAATCTAGCCGCTCATACCGCCGTTCTTGGGATATCGAGCAGAGGAAAAAAGGAAGAGAATGAAAAGACGAAAGAAAACGCGCTTACACACCATTCTGCATAGGAACATCTAAATTCCTTGGACCGCACGTGCTTGGAAAAATCCAAATGGTCGATTTGAAATCTTAAACGAAATCTTACCTTTTAGTAAAATTAACAGAAAAAATTGCGACTCACGTAACAGACCAGAAAAATTAGATTTTTTTATGGCAAAATTGCCATAAAAGATTTGTTTGAGGGAAGTTATTTGAAATAATATATTATACAATATACTAAAAGTCCTGACCGCCAGTGAATTTTAAAAATTTTTCAATTTCAAAAACTGATAAAAATGAGATTTATCAAAAATATCTCAGAAAATATTCATTTTATCGAAATAAAAGTCATTATCAAAAAGAAAACTGATAAATTTGAACAATTTCGTTTTTTTTTAAGGTGATACGATCAATACTTTCCGTGATAGAATTTTTTAAAGATGTGTTGTATTTTTGTCATTTAAAAAATGAAGCGATTTTTCACACTTTCTTCGCAAATATTTCAGATGTGACTACCTTCACGTACAAAATACTTCTTATATTATAAAAATTGAAGATTTGAATTCCCTAAAAAATCATTTTTTATTCGTCCTCGTACGACGTTTCCGAGATTTTAAAAATATTTTGCTTTATTTTTGAACAAAACTTTTTTTTAAGTTTTATGTAAATATTTTAGATTCGGCTATTCCTACATAAAAAGTATTTATTATTAAAAGTTTTTTAAATTTCCTAAATAAATACGATAAAATCATTTTTATTGAATCTCATACGATGAATAGTTATCGAAATACAAATAAGTTTTCGAAAAATTGTAATATATTTTTTGAATAACCTATCTAAGCTATGATTTATCATATGTAAAAAACATACATAAACAGTTTTAAAACTTATGAAATTAGTTCGAAAATGCTTTCTTTTTTAACTTTGTACGACCAATAATTCCTGAAACATAGTGTTTTAAAGATATTATGAGATGCTCAACATTTAAGTATGAGTTGATTTATCAATACAGGTATGTCGAATTGGAAAAAATAATATTCGTATTTTTCATAAAGTTTATATGTATTTATATACGATCTTAGTGTATCACTTTCCAAAATTTATTTTTGGAAAAATAGCTCCGAGAAAAATTGTCTTTTTTCGACATTTTCTTAACAAATGTGTTTTTAGTTACTTGTTTATAAATATCTCAGTTCTTAAAGTACTCACATAGAAAGTAAAGTACATCAAATTAAAGCTCAGAAAATTTCCTGTAAAATGCTTTTTTTTCTACTCTGTCCGTCAATTTTTGTGTAAGATACAGTTGTTTCAAGAAAAAGTTTTCTGCGATAATGTTTCGACTGAAAATTATAGTCCATAACTTGTGTAAAAACGGTGTATTTGGAAAAATTATTATTAGGACATTTCCTGACTTGGTAATACATGATATTCCCTTGAATTTGGCGTCTGGCTCATATTTTTAGAACCAACAGTTTCGGAGGTATAATTTCGACAAGTACGGTCTTATTTAGAGATCATTAATTCTGATAGTGATTGGCTGATGCCGCGGAGACTAAGAGTGTGATATACATGCCTTTTTTAGTTTTTATACTTTAATCATGAAAATGTGAATATTAATTCTCAGTACCCAAAAGAATCCCTGTGCATATACAGGGTGGGCCATCTATTGGTACGTTTTTGAATTTCGTCGTATGGCAACACCGAACGAGCTACAGACCCGAAATTTTGACAGTTTATTAGTCATACCGTCCGCGGCACGAAACAACATGTTTTCTCTTGGATATTTCTAACCCGAAATTTTCTTTTATTTGTATCTTGGATTGTAATACATTAATTTTAATTAATTTTTTTTAAAATTGATCGTTTAAATAATGGAAAACAAGAATTTTTGGGCAAAAAGGTCGAAAAAGTCGTAGCATAAAAGATATTTTACATTATGTAAAAAGGGAAAAAAACGTACAACTTTCGAAATTATATATAGTTTTATTATTCTGTTGTGTATTCTGAGGATTAAGAATTTTAGGATTAAATAGGATATAAAAAATTCAAAATGGCTGATCCAAAATAGTAAGAAAAATTTGAAAAAATTGATAATCAGCAAATCAATTATGTTTATAAGATTTTAAGAATTTTTTTTATTTTAAGAGTCTTTCCTATTATTTTGGGTCAGTCATTTTGAATGTTTTGAAGAACCGCAGAGTTTTTTTTAAAAACCGCATTTTTTATCAGATTTTTGAAATTGGAAAGTTCGCTGGCGATCAGGACTTGTAGTATGTTGTATAAGATATCATTTTGAACAATTTCCCACAAACAGATCTTTTATGGCAATTTTGCTTCTCAAACGCAAAAAGATTTAATTTTCCTGGACTATAAGTTGCAAAAATTTCTTTTTTTTTTTTTCTGAATCTATATATTATTAACTTTATCTAAAAAGTCGATTAAAGTTTAGATAGTTCTAAAAGAAATTTTTAAGAAATTATACTTCTATATATTTACATTTATATATTTATGTTTATTAAGTCTTTTACGAAAAATTTAGAACATTGCAGTAATAAAAGAATTAACAAAACATAGTTATTTTTATTACGACTTTAAAGTATTAGATGAATCTCATGTAAAATACTTTTTTGTATTTTCTCTAATTCAAGCAAATATTTCTTCTTGCTGTAAAAGTACTAAGCAGTTGTTTGCATTTACATCCGGCAAATAAGAGCGGAAATCCTAATCACCAGTCCCTACACTCTTTGAACTCGTTAACTCGCTCTCTTAAACATTCCATTCGTTGCGAATGCAACGGCGAGAAATTCCAACCTACAGAATTTTATTTGCTACCATCAGCTACTGTGTACCAGTTAGGAATATTCATTCGGGCAGCGATATTTAATTTAGGCATAGAGACGTAGGCAGGTATGTAAATCCGGAGATATAATCTTCAACCTTTCATCAAGCTACACAGCACCGATCACAAAATGTTTTTCCACCACTGTCGGTGTTCGCAGAAAGAAATGTTTAACCTTTTTTTTCAAAAATACAATATTAGATATCTAAATTTTCCTAGGATTAATTTCTTCTTAATTTATATTAAAAATTATTTATTTATAATAACGTTAAAATCGCGGAACGAGACTTGAAAATTTATATACTTTTCCAAACATGCATACACTATCATCGTTAGACGACTGTGAGGTGAACTCCTAAAGATAACGAAATAACTCCGCTCGCGCACGCGCCATTTTCGAGGGTGGCATTTAAACGTCCTCATTTCCAAAAGTCTTTCGCTCAACCCGATGTAGTGATGGTGAGTTTGAACATTTCTACATCTCGAAGCTGTTTTTTATCCGTCTATTTGGCAGTGTTCTTTTTCTTATTCTTTCTTATGCTTTTTCTCTATTGGTTAAATTTTTCTTTTACTTAGAATATTTTATTTATTCTTCGTGGATATAAATGTAATTCTACAACATAATTATTACGCATTTTTATCATATTTTATTTCGTATTTATGTTATTTTGTTGCACAAGTAGTTATGAACATAATATCTGTATGGAAGTAATATATATATATATATATATATATCACAACAAAGAAAGCTTGCAAAAGCACTGGTTTACTTCAATTATTAACGAGATAATATTTTTATAACGGATAAGAAAAAGTATAATAGTCTTTCGTTTTTTTATTCGTTATATTTTAAAAGTATATTTATAAATTAAATGTTATAATAAATTCTATTAAATGTTATAATAAATATATTATAAATGTTATAAGTTATATTATTTTTCAATATTAACACTGCCATTTTTCAGGTGTCGTAGAAATATTTTTTTTGATGGTACAATAAACTACACATTCTATTATGTCTATATTTCACGATAGGCTTATCCATGATCCGTGATGCATATTATCGCAACAGCTTATAGCTGGATCATAAGGGCAGACAAGCATGGATAAATCAAGATACCTATCTAGCTAATCATGAGTGCTTAACTTGACTCCATGGAGCATTCTCTGCTAGCTCGCCACTTTTGCTTAGAACCAATTCAATCTGTTTCAAACAGAGCTAGAACAAGATGAAGAAGATCAGATAGAGACAGGGAGGGGGAGAGGGAGAGAGGGACAGAAAGAGGCCGATCCGATCAACAGACGAAAGACTGCCGACCTCTCGTTTATGTTGCTCTCTCAACGTTTGTTGGGCAAACTAACGCTCTGATCGGCTCGAGATTCTAAAACTAAATGAACGCACGTGTCGAAAAAACGATCCGGTACGAAGAAAGAATCCAGATGGAAAAGAACTCGAGATGCGAATAGAAATAGACGCTTTTGTAACAGAAGTCTCATTGTGCTCGCAAAACTGCTGAGTAGACGTGAAACATTAATAGTCTTTAGCAATTTAGACATTCAACCACTTGGATGTTAGGAGATTATTTAGCAAATCGAAACAGGTCATTTCCCTGCTGTACTGAAGACCAACGTGATGCTATGTGAATTAAATGAATATTTTTATTTTTTAATAATTTCATACATTAAATCCTGTATGCAAAATATAGCAAGATAGACTAATCTTATATTAAACATTTTTTATTTTATTTATTTACAAATTCAAAAATATACAATAATTACTATATTATATAATATTATAACGTCTAACCAAAGTTAGAAAATTTTAAAATAACATAAATACTAGGGATGCACCGGATATCTGAAAAGTATCCGTTATCCGATATTATCAGGCACTTTTTTTATTATCCGATTAGCTAGCCAAATATCATCAGTATTCGGGAATATATCCAGTTAATATCATTAAATTGTTGATTTTTTCTTATACAAATGTTCTAGAAATATACAGGATGCTTCAAAATTCGCGCCCGTAATACTTTATGAAACCTAAAACAAACAACTTTTTCCTTTAACAAAATACGTCCGATAAATAATTTTTGTGCTTATTTGTTGACTTCAACCTGTTCTCCTGCAAAAACTACTTGTCAGATGCAATTTTGCAAAAAGAATAAGTTGTTTCTTTTAGCATAAAGTATCACGTTTTATACTTCGCGGATGCGAATTTTGAAATATCCTGTATATACATATTCATGATATAATATCTCGTATAATATCTGATGCTATATCTTATATATTGTTGTAAAATTACAATCTTTTTATCTATAGGTTTTTTTTTAGAAGACTCAGAATCCGATCGGATATCCGGAAAATGTCAGATATCCGATTCGAAGAAATTGCTTTCTCAAATATCCGATCGGATAAATGTTACATTCTGTTCGGATATTTGATATCCGGTATCTGGTAATTTTACGAATTGATGCATCCCTAATAAATACTACATTCTTCTATGAATTTATATTTTTAGTAATTTCTTTTCTTCCTCGTCTGATAAAATGTAAAATATATATATGACTTTTATGTTATTCTATTTAATAATTGGTTAGTTCTGCCCTTCTTCTCTCTATTCTTCATCGAAGATCATTTATATAAGATATAAATCATTCATAAAAGATATAAATTCATATCTTATATAAATAATTTTCGATGATATAAAGATTAATTAAAATAATTAAGGCTAATCAGATAAATAAAATAGTATAACTTTTCAGTAATGATAAAAATAATGGATAATTGAGCATTTTTACAATGCATGCCACGTTTTTGATATTTACAAAGAATTATAAATGTCAAAATTGTGAAAATGCATTTTATTGTTTGAATGGGTTATAAATGTTGTGTTCTATTATAGTACTAATATGTGGCATGAAAAGTGTTATATAACCGGAAAAAATGAATAGTGCAACTCAAAACGTTGTAAGTCCATATGCAATTAGCATTTTTATTTAGATTTACAACATTTTTTGAAATTTTAACAATTTTAATTATACGATTTCTTAAAAATTGAAATTGCTTAATTAAAAAAACGCAGAGATTGCTATATCTTTAATTAGGTAAATATATCATGACCCTGAGTGAGATCTTTAACAGGTTTTAGCTCGTTATTCGTTAAAAAGTTATTAACAAAATAAGTTTAAAAAATATGCCTTATTTATGCCACATACAATATTAAAAACTATCCTATATTTTCTCCTGTACGTAATGGCTTTCCACGCGAATTTCATTCCTTCTCCTCTGCCTAAGTGCACAATTTTCCACGGAAAGCGAATTCCACTTTATCCCTCTTCTGTCCCTGTTCAGAAACGCAACAACTTTTTATGCAGGTGGATCTTGCTTCGCATAGAAAGTCGAATGCTCCTGAGTAGAGTAAGAGATAGAGTGGAACCCGCTTGGATAGTGTGGAAAGTCATGCAGTCCTAAGCAGAGGGGTTGAATGAAACTTGCTTCGTGGACAGTCGTAAAATATATTTGAAAATAGATTTTTGTTTTATATAGTAGAAAGAGACATCATTTTTCAAATTTCCTTTGTTAATAACTTTTTAACGAATAACGAGCGATGGCTAAAATCTGTTGGAGGTCACTCAGAGTCATGATCTTGATAACATATGTCAAAGTCAAGATCATCGAAGTGAGCTCCCTCCATCGACATATTTACCTTTAATTATTACGGTAATTCTTTGAAGAGAATTTTTGAAGTAACAAATTTCATTAAAATATGTTCTTCCTTTCTCTTAAAAAATAAAAAAAAAAGATTATTACAACTTTTTTTCTTTGGTACATTTTAGTTATTATTTTTGAATATAGTAAACATATGTATATATACTACTCTGATTCATAAGTCGAAATCAAATCAGTATCGATCGATTTTTCGGATCGTTTAATTTGATATCGATTACATTTTCTATTGAACTTTGAAGAAGATCGACATTTTATCAACGCTCTATCGAGAAGATTGATGTTTTATCAATGTTACATTGATAAAACGTCGATCTTCTTTCAAAGATCAATAAAAAATCTAGTAGATATCAAAGCAAACGATCCTAAAAATCAATCGACTTCAAATCGACTTGTGAACCCGGGTATCGTTATATTCAATTTAAATTTAACTCAATCTCTAACATGTACACGTCCATTTAATAGACGTGGAAAAAATTATTAAAAGTTGTTATTATTAAAACTATTAATTTTATATTAATGAAAATTTTAATGGGTATATTATGCTATTTATTAAAGGATTTGAATTATCCTATTAATTTTATATAATACTTATTATGTCTAGCAACATTTGTATTCTTGCGCACGTTGTGCCACCAATTCGTGCAACATCTGCTCGCTCTCCTCAAACGTACCCCTTTTATACGCTTTGAAAAGGATGTTAAGCGCAGCCCGAAACCGGAGCTGCGTGCAATTCAATTGAAGAAGAGGTCAAGTGCGACAAACCGCTGGTGAAAATGCATTCCTGGGCAAGACAATCCCTCTTCTCTGTAAAAGAAATCTGAGGAGCCCGCCCAGGTTTCTGCACATGCAGGCGTAACAATACGCCCGTACATTCCTCTAAACAAGATCGTCGTTGCATGTTTCAACCTCCAAAAGATATACTCGCAATATTATACATTTCAGATAGTTTATATTTAAAACTGTACTGTACGCAATTAAATAATCAGTGCCGTACTTTGTATTGATATTCAAACAAATGAAACAAGAAATAAAAGAGACAGAAATTATTAATACGTATTTTATTCGTTTTGTGGCATTTAGTTAATTAATTTATATTAGGCTTTCAATTATAATGATCCTTGAAAAGCTCCACGACTATAAGTCACTTTTCAATCAATATTTTATTTCAAGCAGATTCCTATTCGAAGAAACAAAAAAGCCGATAAAATCCACTTTGGCCAAAACTTTGTCAAACTCGATTTTAACGTGTGCTAGTTTTATCGGAGCGTGAAGGAAGAAACGAATTTACTATCGTCGTCTTTGCATATACACCCTTGCCGAAGCTTTCTCGGAAAAGGCCAGCTCATCTCACCAGATTTCCCTGATGTCTTTTCCTCTTCACCGTTTACCATTCCGACTTCGTTCAACGGTGATGGAGTCGTTCAAAGGTTTCCACGGTAACTGAAGATTCTTGAAGACATGAGATTGTATATAACTGTGAGAAAAACATATCAGATAGAATTTGTAAAATTGTCTCACGTTATGAGGAAGGCAGAAATGGCAGATAACGCGTTATTTGTAACGTAGTCGTTGGCGTTATCGTTATCGTTATTTTTTTTATGGTAACAGTTTGGTAATGACGTTATAATTTTTCACGAGGTAACGATAATGCTAGGATTGGCATTACTGAAAATAATTTGTTACAGATACTTGTTACTGTAGCGAGTAAAGTAACGAATTTTCTTTTCAATAAGGAACGCGTAATGGTAATTTTCAAAGTAACTGTTCCAGTCCTGACGTTATCATTACCATCATGAAAAATTGTAACATCATTTTCAAATCATCATTATTATAAAAAAAAAATAGTAATGAGTATTTGCCATCTCTCGAGGAAAGAATATGGAAATTAATTGTGATTTACGTCAAATATGTAGTTATTTCAACAATAAGGAAGAAGTAATGATCCTAACGGTCAAAGCTGGATCTCTAATGCTTAAAATAATTCAATCTGAATTATTATATACTATATATGTACATGCATATATACCATGCATATATACCATTGTAGTCGCACTGCGCGCCGAATTTATTATTGTAGTCACTCGCAGTGCAAATGACTACAATATGGTATATATGTATGTACATATACAGTATATGATAATTCAGATTGAATTATTTTAAGCTTTAAAGGTCTAGCCTTGTTGAATTTCCAAATGCACGATCCAGTAAGATTGTTATGGTTGTATGTAATTATTTATTTTGTTTTATATTTGTGTGAATATCTCAGGAGAGTGTATCATCAATTATCATTACGTGAAATTACGCTCATAATACAGACAAAAAATACCTCCCTACGAATAACACTTATTCATTATGTCACAAATGCTCAATTAAAATTTTGTCGATATAAATTTTACATTGCAATTTTTCTCAAGTTTCTTGGTATATGTATTCTTTTCGTCTGAAATAAAATCAAGTTCAGAATGCGACGAAATTCAAGACAAACCTAACGTTACAAGATAAGCTTCCGCGAACGGTGCATTTTTACGATAAAATCTCAATGTATAGTATGCGAGCAAACTCGTAACGGTGGCACCCGCGATTTTTACGAGTGGTCGGACATTGTCTCGGTAGATTTACACAAAATCGATAAAAATATAGAGCGTCTACGGCCGAGACGAGTCGAGTAGGTACCGACTTTTGCGGCACGGTGAAAGTATTGCCTTCCTATTATTCTAGTTTCTCGTGTAATGCACGTGCTCCCACGGTTACCCGCTTTGGTTGTGCATATGTATGTATGTACACACTGCTGTCTGACGGTACATACTGGCGCAGTTATCAATGCGAGATTATGCATATAGACCGCGCGTCATGATTATTGCGATAGGATGTGCTCGCTGAACGTGAATCCGCAGTCGATTCCTTCTAGATATAACTTCCCGATTAAAACAAGACGGCTTGTGCTAATTAAAAGCATGTACGTTTTATTATATTGTATTTAGCAAGAATACTTTGATGAGAAATCGCAATTTTAATGATTTCGATGATTAAAATCGCAATATCCTGTATAAATCCTTATTTTCATACGGAAAGAGCAATTTTTTTGCTGAAGTATTTAAAAATTCGGGATGATATGAAAATAATTTTGTTGGACTATCGAATTATGTGAGAATTTCAAGATGAGCATTGTTGCAGAAAGTTTTAACATTTTCGCAACCAGTTTAAATATTCTACAATTATTTTGATGACCCTACAAATTATTTTCAGATCTGTATCTAATTAAATTTTTAGATCTTTAGCAAAATTTTTAAAACTAGCAAAATTATTCTTTCCTTGTACGATTATCCCATCTTGCATTGTTTTTTCAATGAAGTTGTATGTAAAATTGTTTTAGGACGTTATCTGTATTACATATAATAATATATTCGTTTTATTGCTGAGATACTGATAGTTAGCGACTCATTACGAAGGTGTTTATCGCTTAAACGATCGACAATTTCGATAATTATACTCCATTTGCTATCTACACGTCATTATCAAAAGTCATAATGTGACAATTACGATGCGTAATATTATTGCGCTTACAAATAACGCGACACGAATATTATGAAGTTACAAAACGATCGTCATCTTTACCCGTTCATATCGCCAAATCATTTCAATTTCATCGAATTTTGCACGTATTATATCTACAGAAGTGACAAATTTTCGGATACATCGATGTAACTCGGAAAATTCGCGTCGCACAGCATTTGTCTGATTGAACGAATTGGCTTGTATTATATCCTTCGTGAATTTGCTATCACGATTGTGTAAAACTTCCTCTTTTTCCCTCTCCCATTCCATTTGCAAGCGTAATGCGTTCTCAAGCGTATTCACGCAACGCGTATATACAGGATACCTCAAAACCAACGAATATTTCCTTAAGTTACGGATTCCATGATAAATTTGAAGGTTCTTTTTCTTGGAAATTTGATGAATGGATTATTTGATCCAAGTATTTTTTGTTTTAATTGTAAAAATCTTCTTATGTAATTAATTTTACATTTTACAAAGAACATTCTACTCCTCATATTAATTATATAGAAAATTTAGTTCTGATAAAATGAATTAGATTTTACATAATGTAGGTTTTGCATATAATGTTGGTAAATAAAAGATATAATAGATTTAAGGCTCAATAATGAATAAATTAATTAAGAGATATAATCTTATTTTTGGTCAAAGTGGATTTTAGTGCTTAAATATTTCGATGTAAAATGTACACCATCACCCAATTCTGCAAACCGCCGAAATTTTTTTCAATCTTGAAACGCATGAATAGAACTAGAATAGAAATTTAATATCACATTAAATTGACAAGCAATTTAACAATATTGCTAATAAGTATCTTAGAAGGATATCAATAAATGATTTGATGCTATAAGTATTTTAAAAACTGTGAATAATTTATTGCGAAAAATATTACCTTAGCCGGAAGAAAGAACCGAAGAATTCTTGACATTAAGTATACCGGGTGTCAAGATAAAGCGTTACAAAGATATTTAACCGACGCGGCGGCTAAAACTTCTTGAATGGTGTACAGGATCATGACCTGGATAATATTTATTAAGATCAAGGCTTGGTGGTTGCTCATTTTATTTCATTTTTACGTAGAAACAAAAATTAGAGAAACAATCAGTCATCAAGGCATGACCTTTATAAAAAGCTCTTAATATAAGTTGCAAGAATATATAATAAAAAATGGGAATTTCCATTTAAGAAATTAAAAGTGACTTTTATATTGTCTTCAAATGACTATCCAAGATCAAATAAATGACACTGTCTCCCTTAAAGTCACAAAACTTTTATATGAAACGTTTTTCTCTAAAATACTTCGTTTCCGAGATAAAAAGTAACCCTTTATTTTAAACACTCCATACAGAAAATTGGATCTCGATGAAATGAATTGATTTTCACATATAATTTTATAAATAGTTGTTTATAATTTGATGAATCAAAGATGTAGTAGTAATAGTTTCAAGGCTCAATAATAAATAACTTTTGAATTATGATGTATTAAAGATATGTTATTCTGTGTAAACACTTTTGATATACCGTAGGTAAAAAAAACCATTCATTATTAAATTGTATCTTTATAATATTTTTTATTGATTCCATTATAAACTACATTATGTATGAAAATTAAGAAATCCGATTTTCTATATTAATGCGAAGTTCTTTTGATAAAAAAAATTAAGTAAAATTAGCAAAAAATGTATGATCTCTTCATTAATTTAACTCGTTCTATATTTTCAATTTTAAACGATTTAAACTATCTTTTTCATGATTACGATATTCTTCCTAATTCATTTCTGATTTTTGAAGGGATACATTCGAGATAGTTTCAATATAGCTTGTATATACGGAGTGGAGACTCGTGCTCGACGAGTATCGAGAAACGGTACACGAGCGAATACGCGGATAGAATTTCGTCTCGATTTCTTAAAAATTATATTTGGCCCAATTTCCTGAAATAGCTGTCTTCTTTTCCATCGGTGTACTCGCTCTGCTTACGTGGGTCAGATGGCGTATCCTCGTGCATGAGCATAACGATTCGCAAGCTTTCAGAATTCTAAGCATCTCCCGCCATTCGTTCTTTCGTTCTCTTCGTCATCGCCTCTGTCTCGCTTCTGTCGATTCTGTTCCGACCGGAAATGTGCAAAACGGTGAAACGTTGTCCTACGTGAACGATTTCTCAAATGCACGTATGGGTTAATTTACAGCATCCTTCGACTGCTCTTCGGAGATTTTCGCCGAGATCTTCTACGCGAATGCAAGGGATTACGACGATACGATTACTGTAAATCGTACAGGATACGATGTAATCTCGCATTCTGTCCTCTCCACTTTGATACGATCTGCAATTTTCTGCTATTCTTAAAAATTGTTACGTTAACTTCGGACTGTTGTACAATTTAATTAAAAAAAAAATTTTGTTCTTTCTCTCTTCATAATAAAATTTGTTTACACACATAAGAAATACTATTGCAAGAAGAGTGATAAATAAAAAATATAAAATTGTTCAAAAGAGAGGAAAGGAAGAATTGTATATTTTAAAATTAATTATTTATGACAGTATTAAATATAATTTAATATAGAGTTAAACACAATTTGCTTGTTCAAATTAAAAGTTTAAAAACAATAGAAGTTTTGTTAGGCTGTTATATTAGACTCTTAAAACTACCTATCATATTAATTTGTATCGCTTTTCTCATTTTTTTTCTATTTTTTGTTTGAATTTAACTTGTATTACTTTTCTTAATTGAAGACTGACGTATTTAAAATACATAATATCCGTACATAATTTCGTACATAATTTATGTTACTTTTTTTGCAGAGATGCAATATGTTTAACTTGCCATTTAATTTTTTTCGATATTGGCTACGTTTACATCATGCATTTAGACCGCGGCCTATATAATAGATGTCCTTGCTTATCCTGTTAAATTAAACAAAAACATATATCGTATAGGCATATATTGGCTACGTTTAGTCACGGATTAAGTGCACGTGTAAACGTAGCCAATATAGTAGTGCTGAAAGTATTGAACACACATTTATTTTATACGGATGCTGAAGATCTTTTTTTTCATCTTTTTATTTGTACGTAAATTCGAATTTAATTATTACCTTTCTTCTTTCCAGAAATAAACGCATTCTCATCAAATGAATCGTATTATATTATTTTAGTAATGGTGTAATAATGATGGATTCTACGGATAACTGCAATAACATTACCTACATTTTTTTTTTATTACTTTTATTGTTATTTTTATATTTATTACATATGTAAATTCACATGTTAACTTCTTGTAACCTACAACATTGTGCTTAGATTTGTATTATATAACATAACATTATATAACATAGATTTCCCGACATTTATCCGGTGCACATTTTCTCTTCCTTGGAAGAGATCTCATTTCTGATTAGATCGCTAATCGAACCGGAGTTATTCATCCCAACGAGTTACTTGTAACGAAAAAGAGACCGGAACTGGACGAAGAAGCGAGATGTCATTGCGAAATCTCTCGACCACAGCAAGTCTCATTATAGCTGGCACCGTTTCAAGTAGTATTTCTAGAGAGATACATGACGACAGGCGGATCCATGAACTCTAAATGCAATACGTTTATTGTTCTTTCCCTTGATTTTCTCTTTATTTCCGCGTACTTAAAATGGCTTCCAAAGATTTTATTTTGCTGGTTGCTTCTTCTTTACATCATTACGATAAGAAGAACGTAATTCTAGTTGAGATAGAGAATGAGACAGCGGAATTGAACCTTCTGCAAAACTTAGATTCTACTATCTACTTCCTCAAATGAGTCAGTGTCACGTTCGTTCACAAAAAAATTTTATTCTACATTATTTTTTTAAATCTCATCCATTTTTCTCATCAGATAAATGACAATTTTTATTCAATCTGTGCTAATGTTAATCATAAAACGGGATAATCAGCCCCTCGATGGCAGCTGTTTACCGCTAATTGCTAATTCACACAGAGTAATGCAACGTATAAACATAATATCATGCGAAATTATTATAAATGAGTTATATAACGAGACGTCGATATGTGTGCTACCATCCGCTATGACCCGATTTCCGGGCGTTAATATTTTGCGCGCGTGAATACTCGCTTTCCTGAAGTATAAATACGTAACGCGCTTTCGAGTGTACTGTATCTCCGCATTTGCAAACGTTAAATCATCTCCATCAACACGCAACTGCCCGGTCCGATACATTCTGCAAAAAACATCTTACTGTCATTTACTCTCGGTACAACAAATTGTGAATGGATAATATTATAGAAATGTGTAAATCAAAATTTTCTGACACAAATTGAATTTTATTTTTTTGTTTCAATCAGAATCGGACCGAATCGACAAAATTTTATCTCAATCAGGTTTCATTGAATAACAAAACTAAATCCAATCATTGAAATATAATTTTTAATTAATAACATAATCAGATTTAATTTTAATATAGATAAGAATCTTCTATAAAAAGAATCTTCTTCTATTTATTTTATTTAGCTTAAATTAAGATTTTATAAGATTGTTAATACATGTGATTTATATTTCAATCTTTAACACAGTAAAATTTAAAACAATAATTTTATACTTGTATTATAGTCAGTTATTGTTAAAATTTTTGTGTTGAACTTTTAAAGGGTTGGGAAGTAATTAGTTACTTGTAATTAAATTACAGTTAGTTACTTTTTGTCAGTAACTGTAACTTAACTTAGTTACATTTCTTCCAATAATCAATAACTAATTTAACAGTTACTTTTACACTGACTTTACATTTTAAACTTATTTATCAATTTAATATCATTAGTTAAAATCTAAATATTGATTAACTACGGTCCACTTGATGCTACAAATGCTTTAAAATATTTTTTGATTGGTTAGTAAACGTAAATTATTTTTTTCTTTGATAGCCCTAATGATATCGATGTCACTCATAATGTTTTGTTATGATAACAGAAAAGTAACTGAAAAGTTACTTTTTTAGTAACTGTAAATGTAACGAGTTAATTTTTAATCTCAGTAACTTGGAATTATAACTAATTACTTTTGAAAAAAAACTGTAATTTTTTTTGTAACTAATTATTTACACAAACTAACTGTAATTGCAACTTTCCCAACCCTGAATTTTTGACATATCTGAATCTTAATTTGACATAATGCAATTATGTTATTTGAATATTTTGTGTTAAATTTAATCGTTAAGTTATTTAGGTTTTTTGTGTTAAAATAATAACAATTTATAATTAAGTAATCAAATGACGTAAAAATAATGAAGTTTGAAATTTCTATAAAAAAATGCAATGTAGATACGTGTAAAAAATAAATGTACAATATATATTAATTGAACACATTATAGATGTTAATTTTATTAAAGAAGTATGCTTCCACAATTTGTTTTCAAATTGTGTTAAAATGTTAAAATTTTAATACAAAAATTTAAGTGGATTGAATGAAACGTTATGTATTAAATTTAACAGAAATTTCCCATATTTGTAAAAATGCGCAATTTTTAAATAGTTCAAATTTCATAGAGATTCAAATTTCATAGAGATTCAAATCTGAATTGTGTAAGATTCTGTTCAATTCAATTTGTAGTGGAATAGTCCACAAATCTTTAGGGGATCGTAATACATAACATACTATTATTGTGATGCTCACAGTTACTTTTCTTTTCCCCTCAAATAAAATGGATATCCGTAAAATTAAAGTTTGAGTTTATGGGTCTAAGCATAAATATCAACATGAGTCAATATAAATGTCTTATATTTCTTCCTAAATTCGTAATGGTGAACCACGTCCAACGTTATCCGTGCGAGAGCCTTTTGGTTCTTCGAAGCGAGTGAAATGAGACAAAAAGACAATGAGAGTGAAGGTAAAGATTGGTTATTGCGAGATACGTGCAGAGCATATACGGATGTATGTACGGATGTATTATCGCACGGATCACATCGACATTGGCACGCTCTTACTCTGTAATTCCCGTCGTTGATTAACGTGAGATCAACCATGTCGCTGGACAGTTTCTCGTTCGGATTAATATCAAATTTGAGACGTGCAATCGGCCTGAAGCTCTTTTCGACGATTGAAGAACGATTCGAACTGTCCGACATAAGTCGTAAAACGGTGCATCGATGGAGAGACGTCATTATGCAAAATCGGCTGTTGTCGGCGATTATCGAACATGTCAAATAGAAAAGCTGTTAACGGCCAGCAATATCGGCGAGATGCGCCATTTATAATACATGGAGAAGAAAAAAAAATTTCGATAAGCCCGGAAGTGCTATCAATCGAGATTGCATTATACGTTCCGTGTAATGTTGTCCGCCGTACGAACAAATGCTATAACGTTATATAGCTATATCATTCGTTCCGAAGCTCGCGAAATTATTCGCGTTGCCATTACCCTCTGTTGCAGCACGTAACTTTTTTATCGACGCTATTATTTTTGGCGAGCGAGATAAAGTAGAATGATATAAACGCGCACGTATCTCTTGTAAATTCAATAAATGTGTGGAATATTGACGTCGCGTTGATCATATAGCATTAGCAGGAATATTACTAAATAGCCATGCGAGCGAATGGTTAAAGTTTCGAAACTGACTTGAAATTTTAATACTGATCGATACGTGTGGCCTGCTTTCTGACTCGCATTATTTTATGTCATTAGAATAAGTGACATTATAATGACATCGATATTTCGAAACATATTGAGGATATTATATTATCGTTGGCGTATTATCCAACATCTAATGCTTCTTTTTTTCATTTCCAGCGGATAGAATGAAATACATAGTAGAGTATACGAGTTACGAATTCTAAAAACGCAATGAATATGGAATAATATAACTCTGCTGAGTAAAATATTATTGCATATTTAAAGCAAAATATTGAAGTATTATTTTATACAAAATTATTGCGTTTTTATATTTTTTTTGCGTTTTTTTTATTATTAATTGATTAATAATATTAAAATTAAGAAATTTGTATTTTTATACACAATTAATAGCTCGTATTAAAAACAATAAAAGGTAAAAAGATAGGATCGCTATAAACGAGCTATTAGGATGTATATTTAATAATAATCTTTAATATTTTATAACAAAGATGAGACAGCTTACTTATTGTTAGGCATCTTCAGTCATCATAAACATTAATTCATATGAACGCAGATTAACATTAAATGATACTATACACAAATCGCATGATGCACATCGCAATTTTATAAACAATGATTTTCTCTTTATGTTTGTTACAAACGCCAAAGTATAATTGAAAGTCCATGATTTGTTGCTATGCAGCCATGGGTAGAGTTAGAAAAATAAAATACAGATAAATTTGTGTTGCGCTCAAAGTTCGAATATGTATAATTAACTATGATAATATGAAAATCGATATTGATTATAGTTTCTAATTTCAGAAACGTTAAATCAAATAACAAATTTAATGTAAATATATAGAGCGTTTGATAAGTAACGATAAAACTCTCGAATAGGAGTAGAACGGACTAAACTGAGTCGGAAAATCCTCTACCATTTTGAAATACTTAACAAGATATCAATTATTAAAAATCACTGAATATTGGTTCTCAATAATTTTTTACTCAAGTACTATCAACTTTACAAAAAAAAAAAAAAACAGTAAATAACAAAAATTATTTGTTTTCTTCTTATAGAGTTCTAAAAATTTTTCCAGAATTTTTTAGTATCGCATTTTCTCATGTTGGTAAAAATAGCCAATATATAAGAAAATGCAGTATTAAAAAATTGATAAAAAATTCTAAAAAAATTCTTACAATTCTATAAGAAGAAAATTAATAATTTTTGTCACCTGCTCTTTTGTCACCTTCTATAAATTTGTACTTAAGTAAAAAATTATTAAAAGCTAATATTCGGCGATTTTTAGTAATTAATATCTTGTTAACTTGTGAAAATTATAAAATGGTAGAGGACTTTTCAACTCATGTCAATTTAGTCCGCTCTACCTCTATGGGAGAGTTTTACTTATCAAACATCTTGTATATTTTTATATTTTTGAAAAAAATTATATGGTACGTGTACTCAAAATCGAATTTTTTTGTATATGTATATATATATTTAATTTTTCGAAAACTTTTTTGTTATAGTATTTTGAGTCACAAATTTTAAGACATCCTATTATATACATATATATGTATACATTTACACACACATATATATATATATATATATATATATCTTGGATATCTTACATATTTTTAATAATAAAAACGTCAATCGGAATAGTGGATTAATTAAACCAACGAGAGCATTTATTGGATATACATCGGACTGTGCGTTTCAATTAAAAGCTAAAAATTGCCTCAACTTGTTTTCATCGCACAGGTTGCGCAAACATCACTATTTTTGCTTGCTTTATGCCCTTGTACGTACCCTGCGTTTCAACAAGAAAGCTTCAACCACTCGCATATCCATTGGCAGGAAAAATGTCATCTAAATTAGGACATTCAATTTTTTCCGTTTAATGAATTTTCAGTCTCGTCAAGTATGAAACTGATTTATTTTTTAATATGTACAGTTTCTTTATAAAATTAATTCGCTAGTCATATATAAATTAATAAGATCTTGTAACAAAGAATTAATAAGCTCATGTATAAAGCCATGTTAAAATAAAATATAATATAAATAAAATAGAAATATAATATGGCTTTATACATGATCTTATTAATTTTTATTACATAATCTTATAAATTTGTTAAGCATTAAGAGGACATCTTTGTGTCTTTAATTATAATCTTTTCAAAATTACAAGTAATAAGAACATTTGCGTTCACGATAAGTAATTTTAATCAAAAAGGGAACTGTTTTATATTTTTTTAACTATTACAGAGTATATATTTTTAATTAAAGCGTATAACATTTTTTTTAACCAAAGCGTATAATATCTTTTTAACTAAAAAATAGCTGAGTAAAAATTACATGAAATTCGACAAAACTATACGAACAAAACTGTCTAATATGTCACAATTTCTGTCCACGATGTAATGTCGATTTGTCAATCTCAAAGTTTTGTGGCTACCTGCATCAGCGCGTTTTGGGACGGTGTGTACTATAAATCAATAAATCGATTTTTCAACACGATGAAACTGCAGAGACAAAACGAAAGCTATCGAATCAATCGGTTAACAAAACTAGAAACAAATAATACGGTTGCGAGAATTTTATACACTGAAGCTTTTGTAGGATTTAAAATATGTGCGAATTGTTTAAAATGGAGATATAATGTGTTTGCGTTACTAGCTTTTTCAATACCTCGTGGAATGGCACAATTACTTTATCGAAAAACAGTTTATTAAAGTTTATTATTGCTGCTATATTTTTATATATGTATAATCTATTATTTGTATATCTCCGTACGCATTTAACTATTAATCTTTTAAAAAACATTAAAGCTAAACATTAAATGAAATAGACTGAGAATTGTTTAAATAAGACAGAGAAATCAAAGCGAGTCTTAATGTTTACATAATTAATAATATTCATATATGAATATACAAAAATACAATTGTCAGTTCTATAGATTGTGTGCGATTCAATTTGTCGAACTTGAAACACAATTATGAACTAATATAATAATCTCATAATTAAATTAATTGCTCGTCGATTTAATAATAACGTTGATTAGCATCTTAAAAACCTGTAAATTACTTATTGTAAAAAATATAATCTCAACCGAAATTTAAACCCGGATTTTCCAAATTCTGCGTATACGCTTGCGGATGTCTCCATTTAATCTTTTAAAGGTAATTATTTAGAACACTCTCCTCTGTTTTAATTTCGATGAAATTAGGCTTATTCAAATAGAGGAGAATATTCTAAATAAATATCGTTTTGGCTAGCAAGACTTTGAGTATTCTAAAATATATATATATATATATATATATATATATATATATTTATTTTGATAATCTAACAAAATTATTTTTAATTTTGTTAGATCTAATTCAATTTTTAATTACAAAATCGTTCTTCCGTGTACCTATAAGCTCTTTTTGCCTTGATGATTATTTAATTGAGAATTTAATTACTAATATGTACAATCTAAAAGATTCGAAAGTTATGAACTTAATAAACTCTGACAAAATGTTCACAGAGTAAAAATGAACTCTAAATCTATCAAGAAATCTATTTATATATTTATACGGCTGAAAAATCGAATATAATTAATTAATAGAACCAGCAGCTGTTCCAGAGAGAAGACGTTTTATCATAATATGCTGCGGGAATAGGAGATAGAAAACTTTTAGCTTTTAAGAAGCTTTATACATGCACCATCTACGAGGATCTTGTAAAAGGTAGATTCTGGAATCTTCGAGATCGTTAAGACTTTCGACGAGGAGTTGCATTACGCCCGGCTGCTTTTATCGAGAACTTTGCAAAGAAAGATAAAAAAAAAAGAAAAGTACAGAATAGTTGCTACAGCTGTGAGATTCTCTATAGAGAATTTTCTATGGTCAAGTGATTGCGGCGTGTGGGTTATACCTTTTCCTATTTTTGTAACTACGTCTATACCGAAAAAAACATTGAACTTCTAGAATCTGATTTGAAAAATGTTTGTGTGTGCGTATGTGTGTGTAGAACAGGAATGGAATACTGAACTAATTTCACTAGCAATTCTGTACCGGCATATATGTATATTTTTATTTCTTGTAAAATTGCATTGCTAAAATCTTTTATTAATTATTTGTCGACAAATATGTTACGCAGCTATTAATTACCGTTTCAAGCATAATATTTAACAGGGAAACTGATATAATAAATGTATTTTAATAAATGTTTATACATATTTGAGTAAAGAGAAAACGTAACATGACGTTTTAAACATTTCTACATAATTGTTAACTAATATTAATACCAAAATTATAAATAAATTTATTCTTCTATTATATTGCAGAAAAGTAATTTTCTAAGTCACTTATACATCAAATTTATTAAACTAAAACTGTTTCAGAGAATTTTGTTAAGTTAGTCTCACATTTCGCACACTTTTCAATCTTTTGACGATCGATACGCAATTAAAATGTTCGCTAATCTCGTAAATGTATCCGGCAGTAGTATCGACAGGTCGCGCAAATGTAATTACGCCGTGTCGAAACAAGCGATCCAAACGAGGATAAAATGTTCTAACTTTTTCAGGATTCACATTTGCAATCAATGTATATCTAAATTAATAAATTTTGAGATTTACCTAAATTGCCGAGAACAGACAACATTATAAAATGATTTAAGAGTCTATTTTATTTGCAAAAATTTTTTGTTTTTTAAATTAAATATGTTAGAAAGTAACACAAATATTATGTAAAAAAATTAATACAAAAAAAGTAATACGACACAGATTGTGAGCAAACCTTGGAAGCATTTTTTTAAGTAAAATTAACATTTATGATATGTTAACATTTCATTCACTTATTTTAAAATTAATATTTCATTCACTTATCTTAAAATTTAAAACACATTATTTTTATGTTATTCATTTACTTACTAATGAACTGTTATTTTAACATAAAGAAATGTTAAATATCGATACAATACAAAACATTTAAATAACATAATCACATTAAGTTAAATTTTTTAACATTCAAATGTTAAAAATTCAATAAAAAGTTTTAACAAGAATTTGAGTGGATCATTTTCAACAGAAATATGAAATATTTTTTTTTACTATGTAAAATGACATAAAGTATAGAAAAAAAATAGAGTAAATAAACTTATGCGTAGAATAGAAGGTTGCTTCTTTCAAAATCAACTCACTTGATTACATTACGTTATATTACATTAAAGTTGAATTATTGTATATCCGTTGGAATTATTAATCTGCAGTCTCGAAAAGTCATAATTTATTATTACTCGCGATTGTGGTGCAAACGCGGGAATACCTTCACCGCCGATTTATTCGAGGAGAATTATCCACAATGACGCTCACAGGTGGGCCATCTCGTATATGATGCATCCACAAACAGTATAGTGTGTCTATACCACGTGTGTCTACACTGCTCAACGCGCATGTACATGTGTATCCGCCGGTTCCCGAAGGAGGTGTTAACGCAATCCACACAGTTCTGATCCCTCGTAAACGCGCGACGCTGTTGAAGCGATATCCTCGAATGCAATTTCAACTATTAGTATAACTTAACACCGCTGCGATAGAGTGTACGAAATAATACAGTGGGACAGTAATACGTGCGTAATACGAATGTCGCGCTAATACGGATTGATGTACCGGGACGATACCGAAGTATGCAGTGTATGAAGATGGAAAATTCACAGTGAAAGCCAAGAACCTTGTTTAGATGATTAAATTTGTAACATCAACTTATATTTAGGTTTTTAAATCATTTTTAATCATTCCAATAGCTAGATCGCTACCGTTCGTTAATTTTACTAAATCAATAAAGTTAAACAAAAAAACAATAAAGAAAAAGGGCTATGAGCCAAAAATTATTTTATAAAATTAAACATCATTAATACAGAAGTTTGAACATAAGTAAAAAAACAATTATATTCTTTAGTTGACTTAATACGATTTTTACTGTAACAATAATCTTGCGTTGACATAATTCTTATATATATTTTACCTACAGTACTAAATTTATTTTCTTGCGTTATATTCTCTGATTATATCTAAGGACATTATTCAAGCTAATCAATATTTGACTACAATTATCTGACATTATTCAAGTAATTCAACGATTGACTGCAATTAACTATTGTCATGCGACGACTTTTTCCAGCTACGTTATAAATTATAACTGTGAACAGAATGATAATCGTTTTTATGTTACAAGCATTTGTTAGAGAGAGCGAAGTATAAATATATATAATGTTTTGTTTTTTTACCGTTTGTAATATTATATGTTTTTAACATTGATAATGATCGCGATCGAAACGTCTGTTTATTTATTGTTAGCACATTGTATTAAACCAATTAAAGGGTAATAACTGTTTCTTTTACTTTTATTCAAACTTCTATATTAACGATGTTTAATTTTATAAAATAATTTTTGGCTTGTTGTCCTTTTTTTTATTGTTTTTAAATTTTATGAGCTTTATTACTAATAAATATTTTAAAAGTTAAACAATTTAACTCAAGAAGTATTCAATTGGATCCAAATTTAATTTATTATTTACTGCACTTAGTTTGTTATTACAGTCAATTTATTGTTTAAATGTATTATACGGTAATACGCTATTTATTTTGAAATTAACCAATTCGATTATAAGACTTGGTTGATTATTTTTTAGAGATGTGATTATTTTTTATTCTGAATTAAAATAATACATTTTGACATCTATATAGAAGTTAAAAATAAAATGTTGTTTAACTCAAAAAGAATTGGTTTAACTTTGGTTCTCTAATATTTAACAGTATACGAGTTAAAATTCGAAGACACATGAAGTATATTCCTTATATTTTTTAACTAGACTTTTAAGTGCATGTGCCTTTGCGTGTATGTGTGAACAAACTCTCTCTCTCTCTTTCAAGAGACATTTAATATTAAACGTGAAAAAGAGACAGCATCCCATCAGAGGAATCTTTTATTAAGAAAAATCGACTCGAAATTGATCAAAGAATACGATACGAAAGAAAGAGTACCCTGCAGCATTCTGTATATCTTCAATGAATGATCTCTTAGTCTCAATTTCCCGTCATTTAACGACCCCGTAGCCTCTCACCCCGACCCAATTAGATTGAGATCACTTCGTTAAGAATCGCGCGACTTTCTCGGTACTGTATATTAGGTGTTGGAATTAATTCGTAGCGTTTTACAAGTGATGGGAAGTACTTTCATTAATGTATTTTTTAATGCTCATGTGAAATAAATAACATTCTTTCATTTAAAAACGCTACGAATTAATTCCAACACCTAATATATATATATTCCGCGCTCTTCGATCAAGATCGTCAACCGGTGAACCCGTTCGTGCGAATATCTCACTATTCGCAAAGTCCGTTACACGGACGGTTAACCAGGTCGAAGGGAGTCAATTGCGTGTAATCGACCTGCGCGAGGTACCAAATCATCGCTGGGGTTTGCCGGCGCAGGCTACGGGAAAAAGAAAAGAGAAATCAAAGACCGAGGCAGAAAAAAAAGGCGGAAACCAACCGCAGCGAGTTCTAATAACGCGGGACGCGAGGTCGAGTAGGTGAATAGACGGGGATACACTGGGGAGGCGTGGGTCGTTGTCGCTATCGTACGCTCGAATCGGAAACCAATTTGAAAGCAATACCGCGCTCATCGCCGCGGCTTATCTGATGAAGGGAGTTCGAACAAAACGCTCTTGGATCCAGCCTCGATGATTCCGACCGGGCCTACCTGACGACTTAAGCGACTTTAACGCCTGTCGGTATTTAAATCGGTTTCTCCTCTCCGATGAACGAACCGTTCCGTGACTCTCATCGCTCGCCGCCTCGCCGATTCGCTCGTTAAAACTTGAAGGTTACGCTGCAGATGTCAAACTTTTCAAAGAATAGATGAAACCTTCATCTATTATATCTCTTTTCTTCTCTCTCTCTCTGGTCAGGATCTTTTACTTATGACGAATCCAATAAATTATTTTTACCGTATTATTTTCTCCAAATAATCGAAAATATCGGTGTTAAATTTGATATAAACTTCCGACTTGCGATTTCGTTCGATGTTATAGGAAACGCTTCGATGAGTAACGCTCGCGCAGGTATTGTGGTTCACAAACTCCCCGGGATTCGGTTGAAAAGTGACAAACGAGCGGGTTATAAATCCCGGGGTCCTCTTTTACCCGCTATAGTATAGGTTTACTCGAGAAGTTCTTTTCCACGTACCACGCCCTCGCTTGCCTCCCAAGAAGTTGTAAGTTGAAGGACGCAACGTCCTGCCCGTGCGGTCGTACGAGACAACTTCACACGGAGAAAGCCGCCAATAAATCTATAAAAAACAAGGGGGATTCTACCCCATCGTGGCAGGATTGAGAAAGGAAAGGCAAGAGGGGTGATCAGCTTTAGAATTTGCCTAATTGGACAATGAGACTCCTTTTTATCGAGAAGCAACATTTCTTCGGAAAAGCATGTACCGTAAAATTTACGAGTAGCCACTGACCGCTTTTTAGATATTAAAAATTTACGATTCTTAAATACGTTTCGGACCCTCCGCCTTACGTTGCTGCGGGTCCGCAGAACTCGCTCCATTATATCCTATTATTAAAGAATCGATCCTATCGAGGGATACTGAGCATCCATGTATAACCTTTACAGACGTCTTCCTACCCCCCATGGATTTTTACTTTTTCCTCCAAACCCCCGAGGTAATTCAATTTGCGGGGATCCAACGGGATTAAACAGAACGCTTTCTTTTCATATCCGCAGTCAATTGTGAACACACGTGTAGAGTGGAATGATTGAAGACCGCGAAAATATTCTTCGTGAAATGCAACCTCTGTATATATTCAAATTTTAACAACCATAAATAAAACGTACAACCATACAACGTAAAAAGTGTCGATCCATAATAAGCCTCTCTTATGCAATCATGGAGATTTCAATATCGTGAAAAAAACTTTATGAGCTTCATGTCGGGACATTTCAGTCATATTGATAAATCTGAATGAAATTTTTCATTTTTAATATTTTTAATATTTAATATTTTTATTTTTACTCTTGGTCACGAAGGACATATTTGCGAGAAAAAAAAAGTTTCTCAATCGTCCCTAGTGCCGACATGTTTGCGCGGAAATAGTCGACTGACATGTTGAAGGTTTGAAAAATACGAGCGGAGGAACAAATCGACCAGCAAGGAGCGACGAAGACATGGTGTTAGCTAGCCGATGAAATAATTTACCGTAGAAACCGCGTTTTTTTTTCTTTTTTTCATTTTGCACAACGCTCGAAAGAGAAACGAGTCGTTGAGAAAAGAGATGAAAGCAATTGGCGTACTTTAAAAAGAATAATCGAAAGAATGCTGTAAAAATCTTGAAATAAAAACCGTTGATGTTTCTGTTGAATCTCGTTGAATCTCATTGGATTTCGAACAGATCGGAGTTGGAAGATAAGAATCTTATCTTGCGAAGACATTTGTCAATCTCTCCTACAGACTGTTGTGTTTCTTGACACATTTCAGACTTATATGCTTTCATTTAGAGTTAGATTTTTAATCTGAATTTATACAAACTTAAATTGTTAATTATATTAATAGTTTTATAAATTTAATAAAAAAAAATTAGTCACATGTATCACATTAAGAGAAAAATTTAATATTTCAGTATTTGAAACCAGAGTTGGGAACGTTATCTTAAAATAATAACGCGTTACCGTTACAGTTATTTTTTGTTAAAAATAACATTATTAGTTATTCATTTTATAAAGTAATGCATTATCATTACTTGAAAAAGTAACGAATCGTTATTTTTTCGTTATTTTTCGGGAAATTGTTGAATTAGCTCCCTCGTATACGATAAAATTGGGCTCATTTGACGCATTTTTGCACTAAACAAAAACGACTGAGTCTAGCAGAAACAATCGAAGGGAGTTAAACTTAGCAATTACCGAATTTAAATTAAATATTGTTTTTAAACTTTAATGTCATTATTAAGAATGTATTTCAAGATTAATTATAGATTTTCAACATTGATTGAGTATCCATCGGAATGCAATGTAAGACATAAAATATGTGTAATATATAAAACATTTTTTAAGAAATCAAAATGGGAAATACAATAACATATATTATAATGATATTTATTGCAAATAATAACCTTTTATTATACATAATCCAATGACAAATTGTAAATGTATATTAGTACACTTACAGCATATAAAAAAATTTTATTTCGTTTATTTGTTATAACAACGACACAACTTGGATACCTAGAAGTACTTCTAGGAAAACAAAAGCGAAACATCTTTCAGCGCCAGCAAAAAATCGAAATATAATCTAATCTGACCCGTCCAATTAAAATAACGATAAAAGTAAACGAATGAATCGTTATCGTTACTGCAAAAATATAATGATATTATCATTACCGTTAAAGACAGAAAAAAGTACGATCATTACCGAAAAAATATAAATAATAACGGCATTACAAGCATTACAACGCGTTACTTCTCAACTCTGTTCGATAATTACATGATAAAATAATACTAGTTTAAGGCAAAAAATTACCTTGAATCGAATAAAGTGTTTCTAATACATTTTTTAATACACGATCATTTTTGAAAAATGTGATGTAATATCCAAAAAAATGACTTTTCTGATATTTAAATTTTTTAAACAACGTTAAAAAATTCGATTAGAAGTCATGAATGTATTATTTATACCCTATAAAATACATTTCTTTTATAGATTTCTATATCTTTAACTACGTTATGAAAGATTTAAATATAAGATTTTTTCTAAGATAGCAAATTTGTCGCCCATGACAATAAAGTTATATACAATTTATAGTTTGCGGTTATCCATACACTTACACAAATCATACAACTTTTGTCTGAAACATTTTTTTCCTTAGATATTCGAGATGGTAATTAAAATGAGGCTGTGCGTGTGTGTGCGTGTGTGTGTGTGTGTGCGTGTGTGTGCGTGTGTGCGCGCGCGTGTGTGTGTGTGTGCGTGTACGTGTGCACTCACACTCACACATATACACACATTTAGCGGAATCTATAACGATATAAGTTATACTGTGTACCGATAATCACAAATTACAAATATATATGATTTCATCATCAGGCCGAAAATTAAAGACATGAAAGAAATAAATTTTATAGGGGATGAACAAAATGCATTTATGATTTTTAATCAGAATTTCAAAGTAATGTTAATTCTTTTTTAAATTTCAAATATACATAACAAGCTATTTTTTGTACATTAAATTTTAATTAGACAGAAACTTAATTATTTACTTCAATCGTACAAAAACCTGACATGTTAGTGAAATTTGATTTGCGATCATCTTTTCAGTATCCAAAAATCTTTAAGAAATACCTTGTCTGGTTCAAAGTAATTTAAAGAACATTTTTTTTGTAAACTAGTGTAATTATAGGTTAAGAGCTCCATTTTTGTAGTTATTACTACTATAATATTAATAGTACTAGTAATAGCCATATTTATAAATAGTTATATCTAAAGACTTATACTGTTGATATCGAAAATGATTATAAATTATAGTTAAATTATGATAATTATACCCATTTATTTTCTGTGCACACATAATTTAATCTTTTCAATTCTTTTACTTATATACAAGTAACAATAAAATGTTTGTATATGTGTGGGTTATATAAAATAAAAATATCGTACATTCTTACGCAATTTTATTTTCAAATAACAAAGAATTTATTTGCATTCGTTCAATGTTTGCTTGTGTGTAAGTTGCTGATAAAATGCGTTCGTGTCCAATTCCATGATATATGATTGTCAAAGGCTGATTTTCCGTCCTGATTTTTCATTATTACGCTTTGACATCGGATGCTTTTTTCAGTATTTTTCAAGGAAATCCAGTTTTCGAATTTTATTTCGATACTCGTCCTGCCGCGCACTATTACTCGTTCAACTCTTTCACTACACTTCCCGCGCATAACATGTACTTCTTTTGATGCTTGCCAAACGAGGGTTTGCCAAACACATCGCCGTCATACGAGCCACGATACGAGCAGACGTTTCCTCTTTTCCTCATGCTACGAAGAAACGTCGTTACTAGTCATGCCCCTCCACTTTCTAACATTTTTCCATAAAGCTTCGAACGTAGTTGCCGCGGTTTCGTGTAGTGCGTGCAACAGCAACTATTCACCATGCTCGAAATAAATTTTACATCAGCACGATTCCGAGAACATTGATCTAACATTAAACATATTGAACACGGTTGCTTCCAGTGGATCCAGACGCTGGAATTGTGCGAAGTTTGACAGTGAACTGACAGCAAGCCTCTATGATGCATTATTCACGTCGATCTGAGTTGCCTGACTGGAAAATTTCCGGATAGTCTGATTGCGATAGTTTGAAAGCAAGCGATGCTAACCCGCGCGGAGTTGAACGATGATGTTGACTATTTTAAATAATTTTACCTGATTATATTTTATAATTTCGTAATGTTAACAAATCTCATATTTTTTTCAATTACCTTGCAATCAAATAAAACTAAATAAAAATAATGAGGTTAACACATGTCTTACTATAGAAAGTAATAAATTCAAAAGGTGAAAGTAATGAAAATTAATGAAATTATTTGCAAAGTAAACCATGCAGCTTTTATCAATCGTGGTTTTTTTTCTAATTATAATTTGCGAAAATTTGGCACTGTGTTGATCTCAATTGTTATTGAAGAGGGACAAAAGCATCGAAATTTGATCATGTAGTCTTACGTTTTATAAGATTCATAATTATAAGAATTATTGATCTAATGTAAAACACTTGCGCATTGATTCCTACTAGTCTTTTTCACGTTTATATTTGATTTTAAAAGAGATTTATTAACAAAATGGAATATCGAAATTAATTGTAGTGCTTGCGTGCATTTTGAAAGCGGACTTCAAACCTAGTTAAACATGCAGCGCAGCACGAAAATGGTGTCCTTTCCGGCACGACGAATTGCGAATCGTATTCGCCAGAGAGGTTCAATTTCGTTTAATGAGTAGGAGGTGTTCAGATTTGCAGAGAACCATGCGAGAAAGTTTCGCGTACCGGCCGTAGACGAGAGAAAAACAGCTCTGGGAGGTCCATAGAGATTTTATCGTCTAACTGTTGGGCGGTTACAGCACACGAACATCGTGGTAGTTCACCGTATATTAAATTATGAGGTTCAGTCTACCTGAGTTCTTGACTAAGCAAATTATCCGGAATAAAGAGTGACATTATATAGATGTCTACAAAAATACCAATATTATTCTTGATTCTTTCTCTATCTGTTTACATTTATTCGAATTAACATTAATTGAAGTTATATATACGCTTAGGAAGTTTATAATTTCGCACTTGAGAAATTAATTTATCAGAGACACAAGAGACTCCAAGAAAATATTTTTAATTAACTTCAATAGAATAAAAAAATAATTCTTACGGTATAATATTTCACTGTAAAAGAAATCACATTTCTTTATTATTTTTTGTGCATCGGATAGTATGAGTTCATGTTGAATTTCGACAAATGTTCATGATGAATCGACAAAACTATCAAAAAATAAAAGCTGCTGTCAATAAAAATAGTAAATGTGCAAAACAATGCAATGAGGTAAAATACAATCATAAATAGTTCAGCAAAATGTCTATAAATGTTCTTACGGTCTATAAAATCGAATAATTTGACATATATTGAATAAAGACTATGTACATATATAAAATTTTAGGAATACTTTATTTACGCAGTCACGCTTCGAATTGGATAGAATGAAACTATTAGTTTTTTGAAAACTACTAGCAATGCATTAAATGCATTTTATTTTACGTTTTGATGATTTCCTATCTCAATTTTGCACAACAACAACAAAGCACGATTTATTGAAGCTTCTCTAAACTCGATTTAGCGAGATAGGAAAAAATACCGCATTGTCGCCGTTATTCTTTCGTAATAAAATCCTGTCTCTTCTTCGATTAAACGTTCGTGCTACGTTTGATCTGTTCTGAACGATTTTCCGATTATATAGCGTCTAAACAGACTGTCGTGCCCACAGACCATCGAGAGCTTGACTCATGGCTTCGCTGGACTATCAGAAGCGAAGTATGATTTATGGACGCTCGTCGCCATAAAATCGAACTTCATCCCGGAGCGCAGTTTACACGTAATATCACGATTTCGATCGTGATCGGTCTTATTCTTCTTTTTTATTACTTCTTTCTTCTTAGGTAAAACGTAAAATGCGGAACTTTTAGACCTAGATTTTGCTAATCAATAGAATCTAAAAAAATCGCAGTTCAGAAAATTTAAAACTATCTTTATTATAATTGAGAGATGTCTCACAGGAATCAAATAAATCTATTTTTTTTTATCTGGGTCATGACGCTAAATCGTTCTCTATTAATGGTCGCATGATAATGGCGTCACATGAATATTATTGTTACGGTAAGAATAGAAAATAGGAAATATAAAAGCATAATATTTCCAAAAATTTTATTAACAGCAAAATTTATAAAAATTTTTAAATAAAGTGAAAAAGTTATTGCTTTATATTTTAAATAATTTTTTTTTACATTTACTGCTATTAATATTATAAAAAAAGATAAATGTAAAATATAATGAGATAAATAGATAATAAATATAAAATTTCCGCAAGGACCAAACAAGAGAAAAAAGTTTTTTAAACTATTTTTTATAAATAAAATATTAATTACAACCTAAAACTACATTTTTATAGCTATTATTTATTCGGAAAAAAATTGTTATATTTATGTACAATGAACGGTTTACAAAGATCAGAAATTTTTTGTTTCCTGAAAAATTTTTGTTTTTATGAAAAATCTTTTAATTATAATTAATAAAGTATAAGATAATTATAATAAGTAAAAGATAATTTGTGTGGGATTCTATACATTTCTTTTCAAATTATAACCTTTTTAGAACAAGTATAGTTTTTTGTTCATTGTAGACATACTTTTGTTTTATAACATAAAAATATATCTAGCAGAAAATACATACAAATGCGTTCAATATATGTTCTATATACATAAGATAATAATTCATATTGGGCGGTAACCATCAGCAAGAAAATCAAAGGCTTATAATACCCGATGGAAAATGATCGTAATATCTTATAGCATCCACTTTATCTGCAACATCGGAAAACGTTACGCACATATATTATGTATGTATAGAAAGCGAGTGCATCTTCCTTCCAGGATGATCGACCCGTAACCGCCACTTTTGTCGAAACTCCTGAATAATATACTGTATTAGGGTCCCGAAGTGCTTCTTGGAACTAGCTGATATCGACAGGCCTGCTTTTAAACAACAATCTTCTTATAAAAAGTCCTTCCAAAAATCTTTTATAATGTGTTGTGACGGTTTCCACAACAAATTTATTGGATCACGACGGATGTCCGTCGACTTAAAAATCTCATTCATCACCAAGACGTCATTCGATACAAATCCAGAGTTTATTAAATTTTTAAATGAATCTTTTTAAATGAATCTTTAAAATATTGATTAAAACCTAAAACTTTGTTATTATTTGTGAGAGAAAAATTATTATATTTATACAATGAACAATTTGAAGATGAGAATTTTTTTTGTTTTCTGAAAATTTAATAATTTTTTAAACTTGTTCGATTTTTATGAAAAACTCTTCAATTATATAATTGATAGTTATAATAGATGAAAAACAATTTTTATTTATCTGTCAGAATCATTATCGATAGATTGAAGTAATAATTTTAATGTTTATATTGTGTTTTTGTTGACTTACATTCCATTTTGAAATCCTGTAATTTCTATCTAACAAATATTATATAAGTAAATTATATTATTTAAAATACAGGAATAAACTTTAAAAAACGAAACAATATAAATGCAATTATTTTAGAATGATGAAAAATGTGAAATTAGTATATATATTAAAATGATGAAAAATAATCTCATAATCTCTCTCTCTCTCTCTCTCTCTCTCTCTCTCTCTCTCTCTCTCTCTATCTATCTATCTATCTATCTATCTATCTATGTCTATCTCTATCTATCTATCTGTCTACCTATCTATCTATCTATCTCTATCTCTTTATTAGGAAGTACTTTAAGCAACTACTTAATATTTATATTTTTTTACATTCATAAATGAAATACACACGCATATCCAAATCCATCCAAAAAAATCATAAAATTATGAGAAAATATAACAAACTTTATATATGAAAATCAATATTTAGTTAATATGTTCTAATAAACCATTGGTCGTATACCATTTATTACCTGTATCCTATACGTCTCTCGTGACAATACGTGTTCGATGAAGCACTGATATAATGCACCTTTTGAATACGTATGCCAGTGCGGTGCATTAAATCAATAGTCTATTTCAAGTAAGCTCGAGGAAATACATGAAGGGGAGATGCGAAGAGATCGTTTTTCATGACATTCTGACTGCTTCTTTCAAAAAGCCTTTATTATAATAAGCGAACTCATCATTTATATGATTGTATTATACATATATGTATTAAGAAAGATGCGTTGTGAATAAACGCATTGTATGCTATCGTCGGCCACAGGAGATTAAGGTGCTGCCTGTTCTGATCCATTTCTCATATCCGTGCTCGCACTGTTTTCCGACATTGAACAAGTTCTGTACGTGATTATGCACGCTGATATGTTTTAATATTATACAAGTCACAACGGTAAACGATGCTATACGGTAACTGTGAATTAACATCGTTCACAATAATCTCGTTTTATTGCCGCGTTTAATTTTTACATTTCCCAAGATCTAAGAAAATTTAAAAAAAAAGAGAATCATTTTTCTAAAGCTTGTTCGATAAAAGGAACGAGGGAAAAATATTCTTATACTTAAACTTATCACAACTTTATGCAGTATAAAAATAAAATAATATTGTATAAATAATATATAAATCAATAATTCCTATTTTCCTTCCTCGAATTGAATAAAATTCATTCGAGATCTTGAGACAAGAGTAACATATAATTCAACTTTTTATAAGGTGTTTAAAAATAGGAATCAATCATTCGGAAACTGATTGGGGATCTAAGAAAAAAAGTTGATATAAACATAAATTCGAATATGCATTGTTTTTGAATTACAGTCATTTTTATGTTGAAATTTAAAATTACTTTATTTTCAAATTTTTTGTCAAAATTGAAAAGAGATGACTTTTAGGAATTTTATAACAATTAAAGTAAAAAAATGTAGGTTATTTCAGTATTATCTAGGATGTAATCTTCATATGGAGGTACAGTCTGATTAATACCCTTTGACAGAGATCAGTACTGGGATTCATTATTTTTAGTGACAGTCAGAGTGAGTAATTTAGAGCTGTAGTTTCTTATATTTTTTACTTGTGTATAATACGTATATATAATACGTATAATACATATAAAAACCTATAAAACGTATAATGTAAACGTTATATATATAAAAACCATGTATGATACATTATGTTTAATACATGACCCTGGTGACAATATCGACATCGTTATGTTATCGTTGCGCAGATATTATTACCTAGGATAAAAAAGTTGCGCTACGATAATAATGATACCGACATTGTCATTAAGAGTTACAGAAATCTAGAACAGGAATATAACTCATAGAACACTCTAAATTTTTTGCAGTAAAATTTCACTGCCAAATATTCCAAAAGAGTAGTTGCGCCAATACGGAGTAAGTTTTTTTCACTTTTAGGAAGTGAAAAATACTTCAGCAAGAGTCAATTTTCAATCTCTCTCTCTCTCTCTCTCTCTCTCTCTCTCTCTCTCTCTCTCTCTCTCTTTGTGGAATGAATAATTTCACTTTCCGAAAGGAAAGACTGAAAGTAAATGTTAAATTTAGCCTCCCTTACATCCGATCTTGATGAAATTAGACTCATTCGAGGTATTTTTGCATAAAACGAACGAATATGATAGAATAAAGCATCCCTCTGCCTCGCAAAGCAAGATATTAATCATTAAAATTGTCCATTGTTATGTTAAGAAATTCACTCCTTGAAGGAGAGAGGTGAACTCACTTCTGCCTTCTTAGCGCAACTATCAGTTTTTTTGGAGTGAAATTTTACTTCCAAATAATTTAGAGTGAAAACAACGCATTTTCGGATTTACGTTTATACTATACTATATTTTTTTCAGATCCTTAATCGCTTTCCAAGTGATTTACTTCCATTTTTTTAACACTCTATATACTCTTACGTTTAGAATAAATATTTGCTCGATATTATAACGCGTGAGATTGATGCCAGAATTTGGTAAAACGATGTTCAAGATTATTTTGATCTAAATTTAAGAATTTTCCATTTAAGAGTAAAATATTCTCTTGTTAACAATAAATATGATTGTCCTTATATCGATCCTATTTTAATAGATTAAAAAGTAATTGCATTGGATCTAGAAAACTTTTCTATGGGATAGAACATAAATGTGTACGATGATCTTTATAATAGAACTTGCTGATGATCGCATTTAATAAATTGCATCAAGAGATTAATTTAATTGGGACAGGAGCATATAATTTCATACTGTGAACGTTTTATTACCATAATTAAAGTTAATTATAATAAATATGATTTTAATAACGTAGTATGATTTTTGCAATTGAAATAGAAAATAGCTGAGGATGGCAAAAAATATATAACATTTTGGCAAATAATAAAAAAACATATATATGAATTTTAACAAAAAATTTTCTTTTTAATAATAAGAATGATATTTATGTAAAACAGCATCTATCGATATTGCAATTATTTTTAAAGATTTAGAACCTCGCGTTTTTTGCATATGCATGAAATCAAATTTACGACTTTTATTAGAGATATTGAATTTTTAAAGGAGATAAAATTATTATCATATGTATATATCATATGATAATAGTCAAACAATATAATTTGTAAAAATTAAAATAATATAAAATTTTTTTAGAAGATACACCTTTTTCCCTTAAATTTTAATTTAAAATATCAACTTTTTGTCTGAATATTTAAACACGTAAATACACGCTATACGTTTCTTCAAATAAATGCACTGTACTCAGATTAAGGTAAGCGGAGGGTCTAATCTAGAAACACGACGGTCCTTTTAGTGCAGCTTTTCGATACACCGCGCCACCACGTGCCTTTGAAACACCTTTGTATAGTTGCACACCGATGCGATTTCGGTCGAAAATTAATTTTATTCACACCGTAATGTAAAGTACAATCTCATGTTCACCTTCTGTAAGTGGAAACACATTCCTCTTCTTTTCATGCAGTGATGCCAAAAGGTCACGGACGAAAATAGAAATTCCTTGATAACTAGATAAACAAGGCACTCGTGAAACCATTTTTCTCTGTGATGATCTTAAGAGCTAGTTTGCAAGGAGATAAATGTACCATAAAGAAATCTAAAACGTATATTTTTTATTCTGTAACGCGTAATCAGAACTCATAGATATTTCATCATTAATCAGGATTAAAAGTCATCGTACTAAATGATCAGTTTTAATTGCAATGCAATGTCCAAATGTATCTCGTGATGCTATGCAATTCAGCACTAATTGCCGTATCATAAATCGCGGCGCATATGTAAATTACAATACATCGTTAAGCTGAACAGTTTACGAATACTATGTTCATTGCACAAGAAGCATATATGAGGAATAATCGTGTAAAACGTGTTAAATCAATTTTTTGATTGGAATGAAATTTCGATCAAAATATTATACATGATACATTGTGATTTCTTAGAACATAATTTTTTTTAAATGTCAATCTTGTCAATAAAATTATCATTGGTCTGTATATTAATTATATATTATATTATTTAATCATATCAATTATGTATTATTTAAGTAGATTTTTATGACTGTGTTTCAAATTTATTGTATTAAGTTTAATTCATTGTTCGTGATTTGTCATTCATTACATAAAACATACAATCGCCATTCCGTGTTATAGCAGAACTAACAGTAATATTATATCAATATTTCTTATTCAACAATGTAACTGTATGTATACAACATATTGTGTCAAGATAACCTGACCCTATATGGCTTCTACATTTTATCTAAATTTTGTGATTTTTTTCTAATTTTTTGCCGAGTTCAAAATTGAAAACTGATGATTACATTCAAAAGAGGATACATTTCTGAACATAAAAAAATATATAACATTTTCAAATATTTACATAGAGGTGTAGTGGATATTTTAAGGAAATATAACATTTAGATTTGAGTATTCAATATGAAATACATAATATATGTATTTTCTCTCTTTTCTTAAAAAAGAATATTAGAAAAATGAAAAATAAAGTGATTTAATGTTATTTTTATAAAACTATGAGTTTATTAATATATTGACATTTTGAAATGTAAGAATACACAAGAACTATTTTCAAAAAATTTGACTTAGCTATCTTTTATTTATTTATTTATTTATTTATTTATTTCTATGATGTTTAGCGGTAAATTAGGATCTATGATCTAGAACAACAAAAATATTTAAAATGTAAAAATTTTTTAAAATATTTAAAAAATGTTACAATGATGTGTATATATTTAGATTGTGTTCGGGAAGATGCTAATAGCATTTTTTGTTATTCTATCTTCATTATTTATTAGACGTAAAACAAGGATAGAATAACACAAGTAGCGTTAATAGCGGCTCTCCGAACCCAACTTTAGTATGTCTAGATGGATCATTGGCTTTAACTTTACGAAGAACTTCCTTTCTTTAGTTACAAATGAAATGTTATTATGAACATATAAACTAAATACTATAGTATTATAAGATATAAATACAAAACTACAATAAAATAAACAAATAACCTCCATTTCTTGGTATATATGTAGAGTAAGATATTATTTACCTATAAAATATTACATCACAATCCCGATATTCTGCTTTATTGATAATAATAGAATAAACGGAGCAATAAATTGATGCAATCCAGTCAAACGGATACCTGCATCGACTTATTATGTGCTATCTGTCTAAATTTACTGTGCAATTGTCTATAAACAGTAAGTAGGATTGGATATTTATAGGGCAAAGTTTGGTTATCTTACATTTATATTGTTGAGTAGAAAATTGTAATATTATTGTAATGGTACTATTAATTTTCTGCGAGAATATTATGTAACATTATTGTGTTTGCTCTTAGAGAAAGGAGTTATTTCGGTTAACTTGTTCCATCAAAAGGAAATGGACGAGAAGAAATTTGTATTCTCGATGTAACGCCGTTTTAGTCGCATTATCGAGGGTGACGCGTGCATGCTAGTTTACAGCTTCGATCCTAAAGAGGGTAATCCACGTCGAACTTCCGTCGAGCGTAAGCGGGGCCAAGTTAATTACTGGAATTAATGTGGTCCGGCGGCGTTAATCCGTGCGCGGCACGCAAACCAATCAAGAGGTCAGATAAGAATTAAATAGCATGGGGCCAACGCCTTGTTAGCCGTCCCGTGTCGGACATAAATTTTACGCTAAGCCCGGTTCACCGTTCGATCGGGTTCATACTGACAGAAGAAAATCTCATGTTCACTATCGCTCCACTAATTTAAATTGGCAATGCGTACTTGCACACGTATTACTTTGCAATGTTATGTGTATGCTAGCGTTTATTATACAAGATGGATTTAAAGGAATTCTATATAGTCATCTGTATTAGATACCGACTAAACCATATAAATCACAACGATATAACAAGGATTACGAGCCTAAAATCTTAGTTTATTGTGAATTTATAAGCAACAATAATGATTCAGACTATAATAATACATTAATATTTGAACTTTAATAAATATTAAAATTTCAACTTGTAATAAATATACAAATAATCAAACATCGTTTCGATCTCATACTAGGTCATTATCAATTTTAACGTCAAAAAATTATAAAATTGTTATATCGAAATTTAGAATTAAACGCATAATGTTGTTATGATGTGATTGCATATGCGATGTATATCAGTCTTTCAATTCTTTATAGGAAGAATCTTAATTTTTATTCTTACAATAACGCTTAATCAGAAATCAAGTTTTCAAGTGCATACTTTTAAACAATCCCGTCACTTTTTAATATATTAGGTATTGGAATTAATTCGTAGCGTTTTTAATGAAAGAATGTTATTTATTTCACATGAGCATTAAAAAATACATTAATGAAAGTACTTCCCATCACTTGTAAAACGCTACGAATTAATTCCAACACCTAATAACTGTATAAAAACTATTACAGATTAATATCTGTAATAGTCTAAGCAAATATACTTTACTAAATATAAAGCAAAAACGTATATACAAACGTGTATACAATATAAATAGTATAAATTCATAAAGCAATGATTTAATGTAATAATCGATCAATTTATTCGTGATAAATATAATGATCAAAAAACAAAGCAAATGATCAAAATAACAAAATTTAATCTCCTTTATTGTTAGAATAATCATAACTATCTTTTAGATTCATTAGAACAATCTTTAGATAGATTGTCTAACTAAAAAGACCCGTTCTATACAAGTATAAGTTACAACTGTGATCTAATAGTTGCATCATAAACACATGCGTATCCTTAAGCAATGCATACTGTCTCTCAATCTTGCTCTATCCTTCTAGAAAATGTAAACATATTATATAAACATATTATATTTTAATAATTTTGATATTTCGGATTAGAAAAACATTTAAATATCTTTTGCAAGTCTCTCCATATTCTGAATTTATATACACATATCAAATAAATAAAGAAAAGGGGAATTACATGACCACTTTAACATTTGTTGACTTTTCCTAAATTTTTGTAATGACGTAAATAGAATAATCAATTTTTTTCAGATTCATTAAAGTCTTAATTATCATTTTGTAAAAACTAAAAAACTGTTAAATAAATTAAAATTGTATAAAAATTTATATTTTTTTCAATTTTGTCATTTTGCTCTTAATGCGGATAAGATGACTTTTATTGAATAAAATTACAAAAAGGTAAGTTAAAAATTTACTTTTTCACAAATAAAAAGGTTTATTTTATTGTAAAAAACAGTTTTTACATTATTTTAATATTATAATATAAACACATAATTAAAAAAAAAATAAAAACGAAAAAATTATGAATTGTATATGATGAGATTTATTATTACACAGATAATCAATACTAAATGATTAATTTAATTACGTTTACAATGCATAGCAGATACAACTTGCATATACGAATATCTCATCATTTTACCCGCAGCCATTGTATTTATTTATTTATTCAATAAAAATGCAAAACAATGCAATACAAAAAATGAAAGTATGTTATTGTGTATATTTCTAACTATGTTATTCTATGATTTTGTAAAAAAAATGAATGCATTTATTATGTCATTCCTTATAAACATAAAAGAATTACATGTATAAGTGTATCTAAAATATATTTATTATTATATTATTCACTTTTGTAGACATATTAAAATTATACTATAAAGATGATTTGTTATTATTTAAATTTAAAGCCTTTGTATAAATTCAATATCAGCTCATCTTAATTGTTATTAGCTTAAAAAAATTCGTCATCTTAACCTCGTCATCTTATCCCTCCTTTTCCCTAACATATATGCACCGTTAAATGTAAATTAGTGGTTAGGTATATCAATTACCGTGAATTCGATCGTTGTGATTAATCCGTTCGACTGCCTTACGCCTGATCACTGTAATTTTCTCGCTGTCGAGGCCACAAGAGAGACGTTGATTGCGGGAGAGCGATATAGGTGATCGGTTGGGAATTTAATTATGATTTTCCTAAGTGATAGTTAATGTCATCTCAGTTTTTTTCAAGATATAGTTTTTTTCATTATACATACATGTATAACGGTTGCAGTAAAACTGATAATTTTTTAGATTTAATCGGTTGTAATCTTTAATAATATTACACGTTCCTATTAAATATACAAAAGTTAATTAACAGCACTATTGTCTATTAATTTTGTCATTAACATTATTATCCATTGATTTTACTATTTTTTATTATTTTTGTTTTATTATTTTATTATTTTATTATTTTTTTTTAACTTTATTGTCGTTTATTGAAATTTACCTGAAATAAATTCGTGCTAAAAACAAATTCAATACTTCGTCGAAAAACTTAACTGTCAATTGTAAAGTTACATGTATCCGCATGTTGAAATATTTAATTGCGCATGCAAGTAAAAAGCAGAAATAATTTTATAAAAATAAAACAAAAGTGTGTGTGTGTAAATAAAGAAAAGAGAGATCGATTCCGCATGTCTTTTCTTGAACATATTACCAAAGGACAATATATAACGTAAGAGTTACAAAATAAAAAGATACGAAATTATAATAAACGTCTTAACCTGCGATCTGACGATATTAATACGATAATTTAATGACTTTTTTATGATTTCCGATTATTTATTATATGTTTCATTGTTTCATCATTTTAATCAGAGCTGCTTTAATAATAGCCTGAAAAAAACCATATGTTTTCGAGTACAAGGGCTCCATAACGGATTACTTTATTGTGTACTTCTTTGTGTTAATCCCGAATCTGTACAAGTTCATTTTCTAGGGATCCGAGATGCCGATCGTTTACCTTTAATTATAGGGCGGCTTAAGACTCTAAATTTATCGCTAATAACGTTGCAGCGGACGTTAAGCTCCATCGTCGGCGGATCTTTACGGGTATACGCCGTGCGTACGTCACGTGTCGACGTTAAACGAATACGCGGCGGCGCGCGAATATATTCGTTCGCAGGACGTGCGTGAACAACCAAATATATACACATCGGTTGATTACGCCGGCGATCCTTCCTTTCGCGCGCGCAGCTTTAATGAAACACGCCAGAGAGAAAAAGTCGGCATAACCATAAAATATATCAACGCGCTCTCGTCGTGCTGGAATCTCTTTGTGTGAATTACGAAGGGACCAAGTATCCTAAATATGAGCAGCATGACGTTCTTGACATTCAATGCATCTCAACCAATGAGAAAAAGACGATTGTAATAAATGTAGTTGCGTAAATATCCCTATGACAATTAAAGACTCGATTATTATAAACTTCAATGTAGTTAAAATCTTTAAAAAAATAAAATTTTTGAAGATATACGCTATCAGCCATTAAAATTAACGCCAAGAAAGATGTGAGCTATCAGAATAATATCTATATGATGAATAAATATATGAAGTATGTAAGATTTAGAAATATATACTATTTTTTTATTAGAGGTTATTTATAACATTTTCATACCATCACCTACTTGTTATAAATCTCAATACTAGTCTTGAAAAGAAGAAAATAAAACCTTTCAAAATGAATACGCTGCTGATCATTAAAATTGCAACGCTAAAAGAATGAGCTATCGAAATAATGTTTATATGACAATTTTTTGTGACATGGAGTATGTGGGACTTTAGAAGTACAGCTTGGTATTTTTATTAGCAGTACAGTCTATTTTTATATGACATATTTCTATTATGACTTATTCTCCATACAAATGTCGGTCCCATATTTTCACATGTTTTCCAGTGTTGCAATTTAATTGCTTTAACGGTATACTTTTTTCACTTATAAAATAATAAATTTTAAAAAATGTATTATATATTACTTTAGGATACGAATAATCTCGGTTTATCAATCTGCACTATTTGTAAAATTTGTACATTTCATTTTCCTTCAAGCGATTATTACTAAAACGTGATCGTCAGAAACCCAACGAGATTGAATCGTTATATGCTTTGCAAACCCTTATGACTAATGCCGCTTCCGCGTAGTAGACAGCCGATTGTTTCAACAAAAATGTATTATGCACCGGTGCAGCAGCGGCGGCAGAGACCCTTCCCCTTCGTCGTAAAATATGAATTCCTCCGGTTGGAAAATTTTGCTAGAACAAGCGCTACGTACGGCTGGAAAAGCGCGGTCGTTGGGACGCGCGAGTGCACGGTGGCTTGTTATAAAAGTTCCTCCTTGTACTCGTAATACCAGAAAGTGGATATCCGTTTTCGGGCGGAACTCCGGCCACAATTAAATTTCTTCTTCTTGCGCGCACTCTTGTGTCTCGACGACGACCGACCGACTAGATTTACTTTACCTCGCGGCGGCGAATCGACTCGCAGAACCGGATGGCTTCTTCCAATGCGAAGAGTGCAATCGCGCGTTTCTGCCGTCGCAGCTTCCGCATGAATACACAAACGGTGTCGAACAAATGTCCGGATTCGGCAACATAAATATCTATTTGATATTCACCATTTGATATTATTGTATTATATATCACGAGTTATATATAATATGATCTTTCTTTCTTTCTTTCGTTCTCTTTCACGTTGAGAATGTACGTTGCTGCCTTTATTCCAGTTACAATCGGTATTTACTGCTTTTCAACGAATTATTTTTAAGAAGTCACTCAATCTCTGAGACAATTCCCAATTACACGGCGATCGGATAAATGAAACGAGATAATATGCATAACAGTTCATAATAGTTTCATAGTAGTTGAACACACACGCTTCATCTTTCCTACATTTATTTCATGTATCATTCTCCAATATGTGTTGTTAACCTGACTTTCTAATCTCGTGTATTATTCGAGACCATGACGACATCTGCAACCACAGAACTTCTCACCCCTTCAGCAATCCTCGACATTAATTTTCTCGAGGTCAAGATACCCCGTTATCTGCACTGTTAGATATGAAAGGTGCAATGTGGTATAACTCAATTTCTTGAGTTAAATAACATTTTGTTATTTTTAACTTTCATATATGTCAAAATGTAAATTAATCCATTTCCACTTAGTAATTAAATTAGTAAGTTAAATTTGAGTCAAATTTAATAAATTTTTTTTTAGTTAAATTGTTTAATTCTATTGTTTCAGTTAAATTAATGACATATTGAGTAAGAGCAGTAGCGACTTGCAGAAATGATTAAACATAACTCAAATTGGGTACAATTGGCATTACGAATTTTACAGTATATTGTAATCTATTATTGTATTTATTGTATTTTATTTATTTATTTATGTAATCTATTGTTGTTTTTGTAAGAACTAAAGCGCAATTTACTGATTGTGAGCAGGATAAAGTACTACATTTTGTATCATTTCTACTTGAATATGAAATAGATATTTATTCTAAGCTTCAATTTTAATCTTCACAATTAGCATACACAATTGGGTCATTCGTGTCCGGCGCATTTCTTTTTTTTAAAGTACTAAGGGCGGAATTTATAGGTACAAATAATTTTCAACCTTTGATTGAGAGCCTAATTAATTACAGATATCTTAAATTAATATTTCATTGATCTCTCTTTTATAAATCTGTGTTTGAAAAATCGAATACTATTTACAATTGATAATTTTTAATCTTCAATTATTTTGTGTGTGTGTGTGTGTGTGTGTGTGTGTGTGTGTGTGTGTGTGTGATTTAAATAATCATAGATTCATCAGTAAAGTTTTGACCATAATTAATGAGAACTTAACTATTTAACATTTTGTAATCTCAGAAATATGGTAATTATTTAAAAAATATCTGTTAAAATATAATTTCTTATAATAATTTGCAGATCGATATTAATTTTTTCTTTTAAACGTTTAATCGTAGTTTTATAAACTCAGTATTGTTTGTGCACATAAAGTGCTGAATGTTGAATTATTGTTTAGTTCATATGAACTATAAAACTTTTGTATTAAGGGAACATCTTCGTTAAGTAACAGCTTTACGAATTGAAAAAAATGATAAATTTTTAACTTTTTTTTTCGATTTTAGTATAAAATCCACTGCATTAAATTTTGTGTCTACTTTAATTCTGTAAAAGAATTTTTAATTCCGTTCAGTAAATTCGGAGATTTATATCTGTAAAGTCTCGACAATTTGATCACTCCATCATCCCCTTAAGAACATCTAATTAAGTAAAAGTCTCTATATCCTTTTTTTTAAATATACAATTTTATAAATACTTTCGAAAATAAAGATGTTAAATATATAAAAATTACTTAATAATTTTTGTAATATATTGTATTTGAAAAAGTGATGAAAAATAACTTGGGATACGAACGACTTATCGTGTATAGTGAAGAACCAGAAAATCATTGTGTATACTAAGGGTTAATTTACTACTAATGATTCTATTACAGATATGCCTGCTGGGCCTCGTCGTGAGCGACAACAGCACGATCGGTGATCATTCGATTACAGAGGACACTTCCGAGATCAGCAATACCGGCAACAATCTCGCGGTTGACCTCATAGATCAGGTAAAACGGTTCCTCCTTACCTTCACTCTTTACCGATCGCAATCGCCTTACTCCGCGTGACGTATGCGGTCGGATTTTCGAAACCGGTTTAACAGGTAATCTTTCGTTTCCTATTGGATCGGAAACTTGAAGAATCGCGGCCATGGTTCACGCAGGGGCGGTGAAAAGGCCAAAATGGCTTACCGCATGCTCGATCTCGCGATTCGAATAGCGCGTTCTTACTGGAGTGTACAAGTGCCAACCACACATAGAATAGGTGACGCAAAATTCGCGTTGAAATGAGGAATAGAAAGAGAATGGCGAAAGAAAGCCAGAAGAGAAAAATGTCACCGAAAGCCCCGGGAAGAATAAACATCTTTATTCACGTCGGTCGCGGACGGAAATGGGTCGCAGAAATCGGACAGCAGTGTTGTCGCGCAAAGCGTGCTTTTACTTCGCCTCTAGGTAACTTGCCAAACAGTTTTATGCGGTGCCTTTCTCGATTCCGTGAAGAATGTTTTAAGTATTTATTATCCTCCAAACAGCGTCACCGAATCTTTCTGATGTTCTGGGTGATGTTTTTCTAGAGCTGCATTTAAATACCGGTCGAAACGCGGGATTACACTTCCTGCTGTTTCCGTTGTAAGTTACTGCTTATTACGCATGACATGACATTCAGGTCGTGAATGCTATGGCGGCGAAATTTATGACCACAACTTGCGAGACTACGGTCAAACGTCTCATTCTTCAGAATTTAATGCCCTATATAGCATCGAAAATTCCTTCCACCGAATTTAATCTTTTTCGCGGGAATGACAAATACTCTTGCAGTAAACTTTTAAGACCACCATCAACGATTGAACGTTTAACATAAGAGATTTTACATTTGACACACACACATGCGCGCGCGCGCGCAATATATACAAGATTTAAATCAAAATGAAGCAAATGAAAAACACTGTTATTTCTAAGCTTTAGCTTTTTTGTATTAAAAATCTGTTTCATTTATACATGGAATGAATAAAAACTAGTTTTATTTGTAAAATTCAAATCTTTCGTCCTTAGCCTTTACTCAGAGACGCTTCGAAAAAAATTTTTTTTTGGTTATTTCTGGTTAATTTCTGATTTCCAAGAGCTGCCAACATGATACCCTACGTAGTAGTCCAAAAGATTGAGGTCTGAGAAAAAAGAACGCTAAAATTTTTTTCAATGATTGCCGGCTGTCTTTTATTCTACGCTTATATTTTCTTCAAAATACAAGGATCATCTGAAAAGTTTTGAGCTCAATATGAAAACTTACTCATCAAAATCCGTTCTGGTATTATAATCATATGTTTTGAAAAATATCTGTGAAAATTGAAGCCATTTAGACACTCAGTCGTTTGACAAATTATTTGAGCCAGTTGATGTCAGTGTTTTTATTTGAAATCTCTATCCTATGAGCCAAACTTTAAACCTAGGAAACAGGAAAAAGTTGTTGGGAACCAAATCTGATAAATACTAATAATAATGAAAGATCAATCAATTCGAACTGTAATTTGTAAATTTTTTGTTATGATAATTGCCGATATTTGATTTTTTTTATTTTTACAAAAACACTGACATCGACTAGCACAAATGATTGTCAAACAACAACTGACCGTCCAAAATAGCTACAATTTTCATAGATATCTTTCAAAACATGTACGATTCTAGTATCAAAATGTTTTAACGAATAATAGCATCTTTAGGTTAAGACTCAAAACTTTTCAGACGACCCTCGTATGAGCAAGAGTTGAAGATAATAAGAATTGTTAGAAGATAATAAGGATCATCTACAAAGATTTCTGGAGCAAGGACGTGCTTTTCTAGAATTTTGCGAATTGATATTAATCTTGATCCCTCTTTCAACAATTAAACAAATAGCCTTTTTTGGAGACTGCAGCTTAAACTATTAGGTATTTTGAAACCGTGAAATTGTTAGATTCTTTGGACTAATGTTATACAACTACGTAGAATAAATATGATTATTTTAGGAATTGTAGGACTGCTGCATGAGAAACATTTTCTTATCAGAGAATAAGATTGTCAAATCGGTGAACTGTTTCGACAAATTTTTCGCGAGAGTTTTTCTTTTCTTGTGTGAGTTTTTCTTCTGATTTAAAGCTCAGTAAGAGTATGAATTCATTGTTTATAGGCTTTCATACACTGTCGGATGATATTATTTATGGTCTCCAACGATGTATGCAGATTTTTGACCAATTTTCTTTGAGAGCGCTTTGGATTGCGCAAAATTTCGATATTCAACATTATTAATAAGTTTTTCGATATGAACAGTTCGCCGGCTTCCTCGCCCCCCCCCCCCCAATTAGTTGAATTAAAGCTTACAGTCTTGCGGAAACGTTGAATAGTATGATGGATTAATGATTGATGTTCCTTTGCTTTTCGTCATCAGCAAGAACTATGCTTGCATCTTACCTTGTAAATAAGGTTTCATAATTCGTTGCAAGTACTCTATCTTAACTAATTTTGACACGAAAATTAACAAAACTTGCAAATTAAGCTTAACAGATAATAAGCTTTCAAAACCTGACTAATAGATAATATTACTTGCTCTTTTATTCTGTGCAATAAAATACTGCAAATTTATGTCTCATCTTTAAATACTCCCTGTGTGCTGCGCACACACACACACACACACACACACACACACACACATTTTTTATGTTTAATTAAAGAAAAAGGAAAAATAGGAATTATTGCAGATTTTTAATTTTACTTTTAAATTACAATATTAGATCTGTAAGTAATTTTCTATAGTTATGTAAATTTTTGCAATAGAGTTAAGAAATTATTTGACATAAAATTTATCTTCTATTCAATTGAAAAAAGAAACCAAAATATGAATTATTGAAAATTTTAAATTTTGTTTTTAAATTATCTGCAAATATATGTGTACACACACACACACACACACAGTATATATAATTTTTTATAGTTGCATAAATTTTTTTATAATAAAAAAAAGTGAAATTTTTAATAAACTTTTCATATCAAGATATAAAGATGTAAGACGAATAAATTACGTTTTTCTGAAATTACGGAAAAGATTTATACGCCGGAGGATTAATAAAGTTAAAACATTACCTTGACAGGAAAATCATAAAATTTTTGCAACATTTTCATTCAGAAACTTCTTGCTCCAGAAGTTTCACTGTTTTATTATTAAGAGGAGTAATGAAATTACCTCAGAACAGTGTTTCCCTATTGTGTATTTTAATCCCCAGTAATCTTTGTTGTCATTTCATTTATTAGGATATCCGTTACAGAAATGTTACAGAGACTGTAATGAAAATCACTCATTCAATATTAAAATAAAAAAATCATACTCGACGAATATTACTAGTAATTCTCTTAGTACTAGAATGATTAATATGGATCTCGCTTGTCCGGCTTCGGATTTCAATTAGCTTGAATGGCACGTGACTCCTATGATAGGTCACTTGTCATGATCTGGTGAAATAGGATTTAGTTTTGTTTAGCTAGACAGTATTTTTCCAACGTGTCCATGTGTTCGTAGATTAACTCGGAAAAAGTACATTACTGTTGAATTTCCGAGCAAGAAATTGTCATCGCTTTCATATTTGTGTTTTTATATAGATATAGACACCTCTATCATGATTGTGAAACCGATGGAGTATCAGAATAATATTAGCTGACCATATATTAGCCGACTGTCTCGATTCTAATAAGATTGTCGATAAATTTAATCCAAATAGAAAATGGACTAAGTCAATTATTTATAAAGATAAGAGAGAAATTTATGTCTATATATGTCTATATATATCTGTACATTGAAAAAAAAACATTGCTAAAATGCTATAATTAAACTCTCCGTCAGCAATATGAAATTTTCACCTTTTGTCCGCAATCGAGATCTTTGAATGAACTTTAGTGTAAATTTTTATATTGTTTCGGATTATATAAGAATCTGAAAAAATTCTCACATACTTGAATTATAAAAGCTTTAATAACAAATTATTTTTTAACAACAAATTAATTTTTACTATCATAGAAATTGAGTTAATTTTTATACATTTAAATTTATTTATAAAAATCATCTGTATCTTTAAAGTCCAATATTGCTAGCGGAGATAATTTATAATTATTTTCGGTGTTGTATATTTTTTTAATGTGTGAAACTACAAATATAATTATTAATAATATTATAGCAATAAGAGTTATAAAATTTCTAATCGTAATTATTTTACTAATTCCTTTTTCTGAATATAGGCTGCAATTATTTATGATGTGATTGAATTTTCTCTTGCATGAGAGAGAGAGAGAGAGAATGAGAGAAAGAAATCTAAAGTCTAATAAAATTAAATCTAAAATATTGATTAGGGCGAAACGATGGCTCTTGCAGCCACATACTGTATGTATATTGCATATTAACTCTAAATGCGACGTACTTGGTGTTCGCTGAGCGAATCTTGGTCGAAACTTCTGGCGTTGTCGCGGCCTCGTTCTTTTCCCACTGGGAGAAATAAGATTTTACCTTTCTTAAGTAGCCCGAGAGAGTGGAAGAGAGAACATTATTGGTTCATTTCTCGACCGCAGTAACGTGCAGTAAGAACAGCGCAGTATCGAGCTACATATAGCGCTGTTTTCCCACTAGAATTCAACTCACTCCAGTGGATACGCTTAGGCGACGTTAGAGCCGTACTTGCATGGATGCACTCGCGCCGTTTTCCGACGTTAAATCACTTCTACACGCGATTATACGCGGGCTGTATACAAGCCGGCGCGGTGCGAGTCTGGCGGAACTGCAAAGTACATGTAAATTGCCTGACGCACTTCGTAAATTCCGCTGTCTTGCGGAGTAATCGCAATCTTCCCGGAAAGCCGGGAAGGATAACGCGAAACGGGAAAGTATCTCGCTGAATCTCGTCGCGGGCCTCGAGGTAAAAGAGAAATATCTTTCATCCCTATGCTGCACGTTACACACCGTTATAGAACTTACAACGTACGAACTGTATTACTTTAAAGTTCGAAACGATTTCCGAGCGAGCTGTTACGCTACGTTTGTAATGATTCTTCGAGGCTTTTCTGTGCGAGAAGGCTCGAATAGTCGTATTCAAGTAACTTTATCATCAATGATTGTTATAGAGAAAAATTCTTTTCCACAATCACTGATGATCGCGATACTTTCGACACGATGATGTTAGAACTTTTAGAAATTCTGTCATATAGAATCTGACAATCTCATCGTTCTGAAAGAAATCATTATGTAAGGAAATACATAAGTAATTAATTTGTGTGAATAAATATTAAATTTTTATCAGATATGTAAATAATTAATGATAAGATTAAGATAGAGAGAGAACAAAATAGTTGCATAATTTTACTTTAATTTATAATCATTTTCAATGTCAATTATGCATTTATAATTGTTTTTAATTATACAAATTACAGCTGCTTTAATACTATATATAGGATCATTATATTTATGACATACATTCTGTACTAAATAATGTTGTGAGAGTGATCGTTTCTTTGTTTTTTCTTTTACATATTTTTTAGTTATTATTATCATGTGAAAATGTAAGCAAATTTTAAAAATAGTTACATTTACTACAGTTGCGATCATATTTACTATATAAAAATATTTACTTTATTTGTTATATCAGAAAATGAAAAATTACTTTTTAAAGATAACAAGTTACAATTATTAGTTACCTGGTTAGAGTAGAAAAAGTAACTGTTTAAAAGTAACTAGTTACAATTACCATAATTTTCTGTTATTTTTTTTTAATATCGACGATCACCAATCAGGGGATCTAGTGCCTAGTCTCAAGCGTTATGGCTTATGCCCAATCGAACTGTATTCAATCGTGCAAAGTAACGATAAAAATAACTATAAAATTCGTTACCATTACTACAAAAATAATGCTTTTACCAGTAAAGTTATCAAAAAAGTAACTTGCAACTTTGTTACAAATAACGAGTTACTTTCATTCGAAAATTAAAAATTGTTAATTACCAACCATTCAATACTATATGAATAATTTAAACATTGTGAATGTAGGCTGCAACGACCAACTATTTCAAATCTTTAAGATAATCTGTGATAATACAAATGTACACATTTGTAGTGTGTCAACCGCTGAAGTAATAATAGCTGCGTTCAGCAGAGAAAACTAATCAGTTAGCGCTTAGTGATTCTTCAATATGATTGGTTCCTACACTTAGATCCAATGAAAAATTAAAGGCAAGAACCAATTATATTAAAGAATCACTAAGCGCTAACTGATTAGTTTTCTCTGTTAAACGCAGCCATTACCACAGATTATCTTAAAGATTTGAAATAATATTGTGCATTCTATATTTACAATGTTTTAATTATTGACATGATGTTGTATGTATATGTTTTAATTATTGACATGATGTTGTATGTATATGATGGGTAGTGATTAAACAATTAACAATTTTTAACTTTATGATATATTGGTTCCTTGTCGGTGACCGAAGAATTCTTTGCTAATTTATTTGATCATCGTAACTAAATAGATTACATCAATACGCATTAAAGTATAACAAACGATGACTGTCACAATTATATATAAGATGCGTTTGCGGTAAAATCTGTCAACATATATATATTCCTAATAAGATATCACTGCTCAATTCAATGTAAATTAATAAATTTAATTTGTAATATTTATCATCTAAACGCGACTTGTTTTATTAAAATCATTGACCTTGATTACATTATTATTTTAATCGTATTATTTATTGATGTTTAATTATATTAATATTTGAAATTTTCACAATTTTTTACAATCTTTTTACAGTTGGTAGAAATATAAATAAAATAATAATATATAATGATAATTACTAATTTTGAAAATTATAGCGATAACTAAAAATGAACTTTTAATTATTTTATCATGCAATATTGTTACAAATAGGTATATCAAGTACCAATACATTTTTTCTCAGTGAGGAAAAGACGGTTTTGATAACTTTATTGTAATCAAATCATATAAAAAAATACGTAATAGATATAAATAGATATTCGTAATAGATATTCAATATCGACAGTTGACTTCGCTTTTAAGGATGTATCAGTCTCTAAGGATATAGTTTCTGTAAAAAGTGACTTGGAAATTTATACTTTCCATATAAAAATTAATGTTGTGTACATATGAAAGTTTAATGAGGCTAATATTCGTATTTGACACATAAAAATTTATAGTTTATAGATAAAAATTATCTCATTTTATCTTAATTAATTTTTTAAAAACATATTCAGTTTCTTATCGAAATAATTTTTAATCCAGGTTCTAAATCCATCAAACTTTTTCGATATTGTATTTGAAAAAAATACAATATAGAAAAATCTGTAATCTTTCATATCTTTATTTTTTTTTTAAATATAGGTAAGACATCCTCAAGTGTGAAATTAAAGATGCAAAATGCTTTCGTAAAAGATCTTTCATTCCTACGTGTACCTGGCGCTGTAGCAGCGCACAGAAGGCAACTCTCTGCAGAACGATTAAACCGACGAATTTCGCGCAGCTCGTAATTCAAATCGGAAGGAGACTTGTGTGTGTGACAAGTCGCGACACAAGTTCGTAAAATACAGTCGCGCGCTTGAGTTGACGGAAAAATATGTGATCAGTTTTACAACACGATCGCTGGCATCACGACGCCGCGCGCCGCACCGTACATATCTGAGACGCGACTGGCTTTTACGTGAAAACCGACGCTTTCCACCCGGATGTCATTCTATTCCCGACAACCGGAAGCCGCCTGTCGCGCGTAAAACTTGCAAAATTGCCAGAGGCTCCTCGTTATCGCGTCCTCCTGAACGGTTTCGCCCTCTTGCGCGAAGCGTTCTAGATGGGCTGACAATGAGAGACACTGATCGCGCACGTACGACAATGTCGATTCTGTTCTATCTCATTTTTATGATTACTTTTTTCTTTCCTCACGGACGCGCAAACCGCATCTTGTGGTTACGGAAAGTTGAGAGATGATCGCAGACAAACTAATGGCTCGTTCGAATGAAAAGGGATCTATATAGGAGATACGCTTTTGCCTAGCAAAGTGCGTTACACCTTGCGAAATCGAGTAGCTTATACTTTAAGATAAATGATTATGGGTCGGATCTTATAAAAGTGCCACCTCGACGAAAGAACAACGTGTAAATGATGGACGTGATAATAATGAATACTTCGATTATGTAATTACTTCGAACAAAACACTCAGATTTTCTTACGTCATTATAAAATTCGCATATGGAAATATATTTTCCATTATCAAATGATTTAAGCTTCAAAAGTGTTAAAAAGAAAATTAATATTTCTTGCATCAATTTTTAATTACAGTCTATTCCTTATAAGAGATCTTACAATAAAATTTTAAAATACTGAAAATCTGAAAGCGTTAAATATTAAATACTCTGTTAAATATTAAAGGATTAAGTTTAAATCAATTTTCTTATTTTTAATTTCCATTTGTGTCAAAATATATTATTTACGCTAATTAAAATAACGCTAGTTAAAAGCCAAGATAAAATGTTAAAAAATATTAATAATTAACCAGTTAACTGTATATGACGAGTATATTCGTTATGAAGAAATTTTTGGTGTTATGACGAGTATACACACTCATGTATAAAAAGTAGTTACCATTTATTATTTAAATGAAAATTTTAGTGAAAACTAAAATATATTTGTAAAATTCCAGAATTTTAAAATATTTAGAGACAAAGATGAAATAAAAATGAATAAATAAGAAAATATATAAATTTACTAAAAACTGTATACATATAGTGTGAGTATACTCGTCAACGCTTCATTTTTGAAACAATATTTAGGTATATATTTTTAAAAGAGGGCAATACAGCTATCTAGTTAAAGTATAGAAATATTAATATAATTAAATATTTATAAACCATTCAAATAAAAAATATTCATACTTCAAACAAATAATCGCAAGGCGGTTTATACTTACAGAGCCTTTCTTCTAGTTTAACATAAATTAAAAATTATAAAACATAAAGAAATATCAAGTATCAAAAAAAGTATGGATGTTTAGTTGGAATCGACCGAAATGATTATTTTAATATAAAACATTTAATTAAAAAAACAACAACATATCTAATCGGCTTATTTATTTGATTAAATTGCTTAGTTTCAAAGTAAATAAATTCGTGTTAACATATGCTCTTATTGTTAGTAAATAATAAATTAAATTTTTCAATCAAATACAATAGAGAACGCCATCACGCTCAAAGTTAGATGATTTCGAATAATATAATATATATAATATTTTTTATTAAATCAATTTATTTCAGATATGAAATAAATGCGCGCCGATAACTTTTGGATTTTCAACACAATCAACCTGAAACGCTAATAATCCCCCTGAATTAAATTTAAAAAACTACGAAAAACTTATTGCGAAAAATATTACCTCAATCAAGGTACGAACCTGAGATCTTTTGACTTTCCGGGACGAGTGTCTTAGTCCAGGAATCGGCAAAATGCTGAAACTGGACACGTCCGCGAATACCCGGTTATTGTGCATATCTATAGTCAACTTCATTCACAACTTAGGAAGGATTCTATTTTCTTTGTACCTTAGAAAATATGAAATATTATTAAAACGAATTATTATTGTTATAAATAAGAAACATTTATATTTGAAACCTACACACATTGTTATTATTTCATACTTAACACATAATTTGGAATTATCTAAATTTGTATAAAAGAATATTTTTTAATACTTCTCTTGAACAGTATCTGAAATTCTTTTGCATTATGTATAAAATGTCTATATATTATATGTTTTTTCTTTTTTATAATTGCTATTCGACATATACATATTAGGAAAATATTAAGAAAAATTGAAAAATAATTAGAAGAACAATTTTTGATAAATACTACAAGTTAAGAAAATGAGAAAAATGTACATATAATTATATATAATAATATATAAAAATTATACATAATTATATATAGAATATTATACATTCTGACACAATTTTATCTTTTGTATTATACAAGAAACTATGAAAAATTATTTTTTTAATTATTTTTTTTAATTATCTTATTTTTTTTCTATTACATATTTACATATGGTCAGAAATTATACAAGAGAAAGAAAATACGTTTTCCATGTGACATCCCTTATTATTTCTCCTTATAACATTTATTGCTCAAAGACGTTCAATTATTTGTCCAACGCATTCAATTATTGCCCGCGAACAACTTAGCGCCTGCGAGCAGTGCCCATCTGCCGATCCTTGTTTTAGCCAATCCGATCACTGAGAAAACATTCCCCATTAATAACTGACTAATGAAATTATAAATATTCTAGTGAATTTGCTCACTTTTGTAATTTTCATCTCATTTCAAATTACACAATCGACAGATTTCAATCTGTCAGAAACCGTATTTTGATGTATCTAGTTTCTGATAGGTTGAAATCTATTATTCCTTATTATTAAAATATAATCAATACTATCTTCGGCTCACGTGAACTCACATTAACCGGTTGTTCAGTGCAGAAAAACTCATTTTCGATAACTTACGAGAAAAGATGTTCGACAAAAATTTCGAAATTGCTTTATTACTTACATTTAATAAGTATATGTGAACAAAATATGTGTAAATAGAATATAGAATATTTTTTAAATGATGTATATATTTGTCATTTCCGTTATTTGTAAGATTAAAACCTTGGAATCATGAATTAAAAAAATATAAAAAAACAAATTTAATTTTTCAATTATTTTTTTTTTTATTAACTTAACTTTTAATTCAGTTAATTTCATTATAAATTAACTAATATCTTAACTAAATTAAATTTTCGAGGTTGTTAACTTTAATTTAATTTAGTTTAAAAAAAAAGTTAACTTACACAACCCTGATACATATGAATATACATTAAATACGATAAAAAACGCTATCATAGTCAAAGTTACATTCAAATAATACAATATACATTTCTTATTAAATTAATTTATTTCAGATATGCGTGCCAATAAACTTTAAATTTTTTCAGTCAAATTTAATGTATTTTTTAAGTTAAAATAATTTAATCCCACTGTTTCAATTAAATTAACAATATATTGAATACAGTGATTGTGCACGGAAAGAACAGTTCTGCTAAAATGTCTAAAAATTTATATATATAATTTATATATATAATTTATATATATATACCAAAAAGGTAGGGACACTTGAATATCTCGGAAAATACAAGTTACAGAAAAGTGTTTCAGACAAAAGTTATAGAGTCCAAAAAGATCTATTTACTGATCTTATCAGTTTGATTTTTTTGCACTAACAATAAGAATTCATTTTTATGTAAAAATGAAAATAAGAGGAATAATCTCCAATGGTCTTGATCTTGACATGTTATTCAGGACATGATTCTGAACAACATTCAAGAGATTTTAGCCGTCTATCGGATACCTTACGTAATGCTAATGTCGGTGATATTATAACTTTCAAGCCTCATAACTCGAAAAGTACTTCATAAAAACTAACTTTATTGTAGTGTTTTGAAAAATTCTCAACACCAGCTATTAGATTCTAGAATTAAAAGTAGAGTGTTCCGTTAAAAACAATCAATGTGATCTGATCTTGACATCACCCAAGATTAAACTGACAAGATCAGTAAATAGATCTTTATAAACCCTACAACTTTTATCTGAAATAATTTTCTATAAAACTTATATTTTCCAAGATATTCAGACCTTTTTAGGATCCATATGCACATACACAATGTATATACATTTACATATACATATTTTTAGGATGTATATACATATACGCGCGCGCGCGCGCGCGCGCGCGTGTGTGTGTGTGTGTGTGTGTGTGTTTGTAGATATAGATTTGAAAATAATTTTGTGAAACTAAAATAATGTATAACATTCAAGCATGCTGAACAACGCTGCAAAAAATTTTGACATTCTTAGTTTGAATACTCTACATTTAGAATACTACAATTATTTTGATAATTATCCAACAAAGTTATGTTTAGATCTGTATCTTGCTAAATTTTTAAATACTTTAGTAGCTGCTCTTTCCGTACAGAAATGATTAAAATGACACAAATTGGGTAATTTGACGAAGTGAATAGTGCATTATCTGTTCAAACTTTCTGTATTTTCTGCTAAAATATACCAGTGATCCTGAAACAAAGTACAACTTTATCATTTTATCGCGTACAAGTTTATTCGATTAATGTCAAATATTCGGCGGTTAACTCCGTACTTTCGTGAGATATTTGCGATAACCGAAGCTACACTAGATAAGGAAAATAGAGTCGTATTCCGTATAGAAAATTGTGCACGATGCATACATCGTATGTACTTCCATAGGATATTTCACTGTTTCTCGGTGATTGCATTGCGGCAGCGTACATAAAACTAACTTTACGAATACACCGCGGCGTAGATTCCGCATATAAGGCGGATTTGAAAAGCGAATTAGGATGTTGCAGCGGTATCTTTTGTTTTCGACGTGTCCCGTGTTTTCTGAGAGTTCCTTCACGAATATCCGATGAGATGCGTGTCCCGCGAAGTTTTGCCGATTCCGAAAAATTTGGTAGTAACGTAGAGAAATACCCGCCCCCGTGGTTCTCACGCAACTCAGTTTTAAGATCGCGAGTAAACCGAATTCCCTCGCAGGGATGGTAATGGCATCGACTAAAGACATTTATGCGGCCGATCGGTGCAGCGGAATTGCTTAATCTATTTGGCCATTGTTATTCAGATTGTTATTGTACATGGAAAGAAGGTTTTCTTGAAGTACCTATCTAAGAATTTAGCTAGATATAAATTTGAAAATTAGTTTTACAATACTCATAGTCATAAGAATTTATTTTGTAATTTATAATTTTTGTAACACTGAAAATGACCATATCAAATGTCAAAATGTTTGTTTTATTATTTACGACTTTGTTTGTTTAATACTGATATATTTATTAGTAAAAATACCTCGGCTCAAATAGCCGAGTTGTTGATTTATTATTTGAAAATAAATTTTTGGATTGTTAAAATAATTGTGTAGGACACTCAAGCTGATTGCTAAAATGTCAATCTTTTGCAGCATTACATCATACTTGAATTTCCTACATAATTATTTTGATGGGCCAACAAATTTTGTTCAAATTCATTTACTAAATTTTTAGATATTTCAGCAAAATCATTTTTTCCATATATTTGCGCGCAATTTTAATAGGAGAAATTGATTTTATGTTATTAAATTGATAACATCTAAACTCTTAAATTATATTCACTTTAAATTTTTTTTATCATTTCCATAGATTATTACACGATATGTCCTTAATTTATTTAAAATAACGGAATTAATCAATTTAATTACAGATATGTACCTATTAAAGGAACCCGCACCAACGTTATGGATTTTAATTTCCGGAGAAGAATAACTTTATTATAGTGTTTTAAAAAGCCCTTGACACCAGCTATTAGATTCGGAAATAAAAAATAGAATGTTTCATTTAAAAAAAAATCGATTTGATCTTGACCTGACCTTGGTGGCGACATCCAAAGTCAAACTGTAACTATAAAATCAGTAAATAGGCTATTTTAAACTGTATACAACTTTATATACAACTTTTGTATGAAACATTTTTCTCAGAAATATTTACTTTTCAAGACATTTAAGGGATCCGGAATTTTTCGAATACCCTGTATATTACACGTATAACGTTTGTGTCAGCTTTGCCTTAATTGGCTGGATCGATTCTCACATACACATTATAATCTTATCGATTATAATATATCGACTGAATAAACGCATTTTCATATTTTAGCGCGCTCCATGATTCCCTAGACATTTTTAGATTTTGTATTATTGAGGCATTTACTCACAGTAAGAAGACAACAAATTAAATTTTCATACAATTTCACTGGGAACCAAAATCCATAAGGTTGGTACGGGGTCCTTTGACTCAAATTTAATTTATTACTTACTAAGTATTCATTAAAAAATATACTAAATATACTAAAAATTTATAAATTATACTAATTTATAAATTATACTAGATTTTAAGAAATATTTATTTAAATATTGATTAAATATTTATTTTAAATGTAAATATATTTGATACAAAAACCATTAATTTGATTGAAATATTTTTTTATCGAATAAATATTTATTTACTGTGAATAAATATTCAGTTAATGCTATTGAAAAAAATATTAAGATTTAATAAATTTTTTTCTCAAGGCATACGTTTATGTGTATGTGTGTGAGTGGATGTTTATTTTAAAATGAAGCAATTCAAATCACTGCATTCAAGGAATTGGTTTACGATTGCTTCTTTTTGATATTTCTTAATTTAATAGCATGTTTTAAATTTTTTTAAAATTTCAGAGGTTCGACCATTTACTAAATAGTTTGGATACGAAAGCAAAAAAAAAGGAAGAACAGTATTCGCATTAAAATCCATGCCAAACAGTGATTTTCTAAGAAATATTTTCTCATCTCTTGAAGCGTACGAAGTTCATTGTGCTCCTCGGTAGACAACGCCATTCAGTCTGTATCCGAAACCCGTGCCAACTCTTTATCTTCTAAGGAATATAGTCGAGTTTTATAAGAAAACGGCGGGATAACACAGAACCACAGAACGTGCTTGTACCGTGCCTCATACGAACGTTGACTATAGACTTTATGAATTTTTCTTTACGCAGCTTGAAATGCAACAGTACCGAGGATGCATGTGCGATTTTGTAAATTGAGAAACCTTTCATAGAATACGTTTAAATAAAAAATTAATCGAAAAGGGTATATTTCTATACAGCTTTATTTCCGCGGGTGATTAAAAATGGTAAATTGAAAATAGATTGCGATTGATAAATTTGCATGTAGCCAGTTTTCAAGATAGACAATTTTGTACGAGTAATTGATTGAAAAAATCCATTTTAATTTAAAATAAAAATTTGTATATCTATTATATCTAGTTTTAAAACGGAGAGCAGACACTCCCGCGATATGTAAACATATATACACGTTAGTTTCACTTGACTTTCAAAATACTAATTTTATCATGTATGTTGTTTTGTAACGTTAAATATTATGTATATTATCGAGATATATATTTGAATAAAAATAAATCAAATAATCTTGATCTGTATAAATAATCACTTTCTATCACAAGGAACTTATTTGCGAATGAATCATGAATCACTGAAATGATAATTACAATGTCCCTCTGATTAAATTTTCTGGGACATATTAACAATTAATGCGGTTTGCTCGATTATCACTGAATAGCGCAGCTACGTGTAATTGACTGCTAATAAATTATTTTTAGCGCCATATTGTGGATTGCCTGCGGTTATATTCCCTTATATTTGTGATCCACTTTTGAACAGATATAAATAGTAGTTAGCTGCTATCAAATTAATCAATTTATCTTGTGCAAATTTAAACGCAGATTATTAGCAAATTTCCTGCTAGCGTTTTACGCAAATTAGCTATCCCGATATTTCATAAAGTTGTAATATTCTCATAATCAGAAAGTCTTCGTAATACTGGCACTGTTACAATAATTTTACCATTTATTACTGATAATATGCAGCTGTGAGAGAAAAAAATAACATAATATTATTAATTTTTATGTAGCAAATGTACAATTCAATTTTATCTTAAAATAATATTGAAACTTTTTAACAAATATTTTTTTATATGCTTGTTTTATACAAACAAAAGAATTCTAAGTAATTGTGACCATAAAATTATTTATGTAAAATGTATATATATTATGACATATAAAATATATTGTTTGTCGGTAGAAAACTACGTAGGGCTTCATAAAACAGAACGATCGTTTGATGTTTGATCGTTTGATCGTGCGTGCCGTTACAATGAGCATCCGAATCTTTTTCTTCGTGCTGTGTCACGGAATATCGCGGTTCATACTCCTCTAATGGTACTCGCCAAGTATGAAGAGGGTAGAAAACTGTCGACAGGGCACTCGTGAGTCTACTACGCTTTAACAGCCTAATTGCATTTAACGGGTGCTCGGTTTCGAAGGTATTCCGTCACACAGGTTATGGTGCGAGTTAGCGGATTGTCCCAGAAACGATCGTATAACTTAAACGATCGCGAGCGTTTGAAGCAAACTTGAGAAGGTAATATGACTTAAAATCACTGTAACTGATACCAATGACATTTCAAGTAGGTCATGCAATAAGACACAATTTTCCAGTATGTATCCGCAAAATGCAGCTCGATGAAACACGAAACATTCATGTAGGAATATATGAGCTTTTAACATTGGAAAAAACCTGCGAGAAACTTTTGCATTAACTAGATGAAAATACTGATCTGAAAGTACAGACTGTTCTCAATCCATTTTTTTTAAATAAATATGTAAAGAATTTTGGCAGGATTATATATAGACAATTTTTAACGCTAGGACTATTAGAACCAATTAAATAGATCAAACAAATGTACTTCCTTTTGTTTTATCTATTATAACTTTTATAAAAATAATATCAGATTTATATATGTATATGTATAAAGAATGGGGCAGTAACTATGTCCACTTAGAATACTTTCGTTATTTTTAGAGATATGAAATAATGTATTAATTAAAGTTGTATAGCATCAAGAGGGGTACAATATATTAGAGAAGAAGGTAGTATGGCACCTCACATTACATTTTACACTAACTTTGTTAATAATCAATATTTAAGTTTAAAACTTGATACTTACATTCGTTAAAATGTTGAATTGATTCTGGACTCAAAGTTATGAAATACAATATTTATTACTTAGAGAGAGAGGTACAATACACTACTAATAGTTTTTCTGTAGGTGGAAGCGTCTCGGAGATTTCAAGATCACTTCCACTTTTTCAAATGGAATTGTATGATTTTTTACACAATATGATTCCTCTAATTATTCTGCATATAAAAATATTAAGTAATAATATCAAAAAACAATAGTTTAAGAAATTTTATACTTTATTCTGGCATATATCGCCATAAAATGTTAAATAACTCATAAACTATTAATTTTTTGATAATGTACCTTAATACTTTTATATGAATAATGAGATGATTCAATTGAAGAAAAGAAAACACATACTTTACTTATTTAAAAAATTATGCTTGTGTATAGATATTTTTTTAAAGCAATTATGTGTTTTCTTTCCACTAATTGATTCATTTCATTATCTTGTTCATAAAAGTATTAAGGTACGATTATAAAAAAAATTAATAATTTACGAATTATTTAATATTTTGTGTGAATATATATCAGAATAAAGTATAAAATATCTCGTAAACTATTGATTTTTTTATACTACCTTAATATTTTATATGTAAAATAATTAAAGAAATCATATTATATAAAAAAATCAACTTCATTTAAAAAAGAGAAGGTTATCTTGAAATCTCTGAAATACCTCCATCTATAGAAAAATTATTAGTAATATATTGTATCCCTTTTGATGCTATACTTCAATAAATATATTATTTCATATCTCTAAAAATAGCGGAAATATTGTAAGTGAACAGATTTACTGTCTTACCTTGTATATAAGGCTGTCCCAGAATGATCATTAAATACTTCATGTGCAAGTAGAGCAAACTGAGTCGAAAAATCCTTTATTATTTTGCAATTTTTGCAATAGTTTACAAGATATTAATTAAAAAATCGCCAAATATTCCAATAATTTTTTACTCAAGTACAATTGACTTTACAGAAAAACAATAAGAAACAAAAATTGTTAATTTTTTTTATAGAGTTTTGAGAATTTTTTCAGAATTTTTTAGTACCGCATTTTTTCATGTTAATCAAAATAGTTGCCAATAAGAAAATGCAGTACTAAAAAGTTGATGAAAAATTCTAGAAAAATTTTTAGAACTTTGTAATAAAAAAATAAATAATTTTTATCTCTTGCTGTTTTTCTGTAAAGTTGATAGTATTTGAGCAAAAAATTATTAAATATCAATATTCAGCGATTTTTAGTTCGCTAGGTACATTGTTTACAAACAACATTGACATTAGCATGCCTCATTGGACGGTCTTATCTCATCGCTCGCTTGCATTTAGTGGTAGGCCAAGTGAATTTGACTGTTTTCATAAATTAATATCTCGTTAATTATTGCAAAAATTGCAAAATGGTAAAGGACTTTTCGATTCAGTTTAGTCCGTTTTATCTATTGTACAAGAGCGCTTGATCAAAAATTGCGGGATACTCTGTATATACTTCTCATAATTTGAATGCTTGACAAAAGACAATTTATAAAGATTATAATATTGTTTAAAAAATGATCAAGTATGTTCAATTTAAAAGGTCTTATGTTACATTTTTTCTTAATTTTAAAGGTGATAGAAGATACGATAAAAGATTAAAACGCACGTATTGAAACTTCTATCAAATCATAACCTTCAAGTATTGGAATGTTCTCGTCGCAAATTCCGCGACAAGATCACCGGCATACGTATCTACAAAACGCCAAGAGACATTAAAGAAGATAAACAGGCGAGAACTTGGCCTCATTCATAATTCATGCCGCTAATTTCTCAAGGTGGCGTACAGTCCGCGTTATTGCGTTATCCGGAAAATCCTTGAATAATTCTCATCCGACGAACTCACGCCGCGAACTTTCGCTCGGTTATACCGCTTTATCCATCATCGCCCTGTAAAGCCATTGCACCGTCGCGCGTCGTTCCGATTGCAACTGTACGAATGCGCGGGCATTTTGCATTCTATCTGTCATCTCACCTCAAATTAGAACCTAGTCAATTAGATTAAATTATTTTCCAACACAAAAATGTTCTCGTTATATAGTAGATAATTTTTTATCTTAATAAGTAAATATAAGATTTTGGTAACAACTGTCGCATCATTTCAATCAAGTTTATGAAGGAATGAAAAGGGAATAATACAATTAAAAATTTTTAATACAAGTAAAATTTAAATTCTTGAATAACTGGATAAAATATTCCTGCACTTTGATATTAATATGTTTTTAAAAACTATTTTTAGATTTTTTTAGATCTCTGAAATCTTCATAAGTAAAAAATTTGGAAGTTATATTATGCTTAAACAATGTCTAAATAAATGAAACAAAGTAACGATATATCCCGTGATTAGTCTGAAAATTTTCATCGGTTACATCGAACCAGTTAATGATATTTCGACACCGCGGCAGTGGCTATTGCGAGTTGCATCCCCGCAATCTAATAATTTCGTGAATCATACGGTGGTCATGCCGTGGACAGAATAATTGAAATTCCGCTCCAGATATTCGTATCAATTGGATGCATTTGTTAATTTAACGCCACTCGCCGGCAGCGTCGATTCGCACTGCGATATTCGTTTTCCTTGTATTTATTGGGGGAGCGAGACCCGTCTAAGGTTTGAATAAATATTTCCCGCTTTACAGTGTCCAGCCAATATCCGTTAATCGAAGACTGACACTATTATCTGTTCCCGCGCAGGATTGATTGCGATATTAGGCAAACAAAAGCGTTATGCTTTACAGAGGATTTTGTCTCTGTGGGCACATCTCTGCATTTGCGACTGTTGTAATATTCATGCAGATGTTTTAATGTAGATTACATTGTTTATTACTGAGCTGCCGTTAATACTCAGCAGTCAAGCAGCGAGTTCCGTTTCGTTTACGCACATATTTGATTAAAGTTAACAAAATGGTTGAGACTTGTTTAATAAAATTATTCGTTGAAATTCTAAGAGAGAGAGAGAGAGAGAGAGAGAGAGAGAGAGAGAGAGAAGATGAGAGAGAATTTTATCCAGTTTCTACCTTGAATGTACATTTTGATACAGGGGCAACTCTCTAAGGTAACTCTTTCCGAGCTTCAAATAAAATTACAACTCTCTTCCGTTACAATAGAATACATTATGCAACCGGCCAATTTGAAGTTATTAACTTATTGCAAATGTTATTTAACAGTTCATCTTATGCTAAGTGAACCTTTTATTCAACACGCGCCCCAATTTTTAAAATACAATGAACGTAAAAGTATTATATTTATTATGAATATTTTTCAAGCTAAAAGAATTATCCTAATACTAGCGTGTAATGTATTATAAAATCATACATAATTTTAAATAACTTTTGCTAAGAATAATGCACACCTATGAAAGGCAAATAGCAATCTGCTTTTTGTACATTCTTATAACCTTTAAATTCTGATTGAAGAAATAGGATATTATATTATCAAATTATTTTTAAAAATTTGAAGGATTTCTTGGTAAATATAAAATCGATGAAGAATCATAAAAATTGACAGATCCAATATTGTTCTAAAAATAAAATATCAAATTGTAATATATATGTTTATTGTGGGAAAGAAAAACTATTCAAAAAACAAATATGATTAGATATGAAATGTTATGTAAAAATAAAAGAGAAATTATTACACAATTAGTTTTACAATATATTGCTAAATGATGTTATAATAAATGTTTTATTATTAAAAATAGGTTTGTTGGTAACAAGACATATGAAAGCTATGTAAAAAGATTTAAGTTTTCTTCGTAATTATATCAATTATCTATAATATAGCATTTTTTCAGCAGATATTTTTTGTATTATCGAAATATGAAAGGCTTCAAAATTACGCGTATTTATATATTATGTATTTATCTAATATTATCATTTATACATACTATTAGTTGTATTTGAATAATTACTATGTGTAAATAATACTGTGTATTATATTAAATCTTCTACGATTAGTCCGAGAACTTTCCGATCTTACAATGTAAATAATTTTTTATATTTTATGATTATATTTATCGCAATATTTTAAATTGAAATTTAAACAATTTCTTTTAAAACAAATCCTAATGTTAAACCGAATAGTTCAATACTTATCAAAGATATAATTATTTAAAGACGCATATGTCACTAGACTTTAGGGTAAAGCAATTATTTATCAAAACGATCTAACGAGAAATTAAATTTCCGTTTCTAATCGTCCCGCAATTTTTTAGTCAGCTAGATAATCGCGAGCCAGTATCCTGGGCCATTCATACCAGGTAGAAATCGGAGTACTTTGTTTCGCACGGGCGCAATATAACCGCTTGCGAGTCGGTTCGCGCAATAACAAAGCCCCAGTCATAAGTCGCGCGGGACGTAATCGCGCGAGGATCGTTGTGTCTTATAAAACTTTTGCAATTTTGAGGGAGGTGTGACTGACGTGTAATAACCTCCGTGCTGCCGCCGGCGATGGCTCCGGACGCGATTTCCGGCCCCGACGTTACCCCTCCTGGATCCGTCGCTGCCACCGCGGATTTCATAGCTCCCATATCGATTTGCAGGCTTCGCTCACAAATTAACTCAAAGTGGAAGCCATTTTTTGGCCTCGCATCTGCAAACGAGGATCCGCAGGCATGGATAAGTTGAATAACCATTCTGTCATTTTCTTTTCTCTTTCTGTTCGTCGATTCAGGTAAGCGTTTCGTCTGATGCGAAAATTAAGGCGGTATGCGAAAGTAATATTTAGCTGCGGAAGTATTAAATAGCAAGACAAGAAGAAGAATTACTCCATATAGATACATGAATCAGTCAATAAAAAAAATTCAATCTTAATACATAACACTTTAATTTTTGAGGACAGAATTAAAATTATTTACATGCAAAGAACATTTTTGCTAAATTATTTAAAAATTTAAGTAGAAACATGAAAATAATTTTGTTGAATTAATAAAATAATTACGTAGGAAATTTAAACAATGATGAGCAATGTTATAAAAAATTTTAACACTCTAACGATCAGCATTCTACATAATTATTTTTTGTAGTTATTGATAGTTTAATAAAATTATTTTTCAAATCTGTATTTAACAAAATTATTCTTTTTATATATTGATCATTTATCATATTTATAATTATACGTAATATTATAATATAATTATACCTCCCTTTCTGTTCTATGTGTAATTTGAGCTCAGGTTTTATTAATCTCGTCATTCGATAATCTGTCGAGATTAAAGAATTAACAGTGCTACGGGGAGAAATCATAAAAGTCAACTCTACCGGGAAAGTAATGTCGTCTGAATTGAATTAGAAGTAGAAACGTATCCTCCTTTTCGCTTGTAATTGTTCAGACATGCCGTGATATTCCAGAATTTAATCATTTTCTTTCACAACTTTTTATTTAGATGCTTGAGTATTAGATTGGATATAAGATTGTAATTAGAAAGAGATCGAGTTTATGAAGAAAAGTATATATATCAGGAACTCTGAATACTTTCAAGAATAATAGAATGAGAATCGACATAAAATTATATACTTCTCGAAATAAGAACATACAGATTTAATTTATTAAAAATGCAAATTTAATATTTTTTAAACATAGAACTGTACATAAATGTTCGCTTTGTTCGAAAGTTCGAAACTAATATTAATCTGCATAAGTATAACTAATATTAGCCAGAAATAAATATAACAACGTATATCTTGATACTTAATCGATTTGATCTTTACTAAGTAAAGTGAAATCTCAACGATTCCATTTTGCTTCACTTAAGTTCTACTTGAGAATAAATATTTGATATTATTTTCGTTTATATCGCATAGGTACTTTCTTTTCTGTCGATATTGCCAGCGAATTCTCCATACACACGAATGGACGAATGAATCTAGGACACGCGGGAATAGAAAAGTTCATTATGTTTCGTTTGGGCAGCGCTAATGAATTTCTGGGAAATTAAACCTGCGCTTTTATCTAACATAGTAGACGGTTTGATATTTATCACGAGCACGCCGCGAAACTCGCTTAACCATTTTAACAGTTGCAGTAACGACGGCGAAAATGTATCGGTGATTGTATTTCGTGTAGAGCTTTGGTACCGCTTCTGCCATCACAGCATCAGCTATTGAAATACTACTAATTTCCAGATATACTTTCCATCGCATACAACATCAATGTATGTATATGAAAACATATACAATGCTTGATTATATGTTTTGAGACGTCGTACGTACATAAGTGAATTGCAGCTGTAATCTTTTTTGAAACCTCGAACTAGTTTCCTATTAATAATTAATGATCCTTTATATCCATTATTATTACATGAACTTTTTTGCATTGTAGTACTTGTAGATTTTGCCATTATTTCAATTTTTTATGTTTCCAAAAATGTGTACAAGAGATAATAAATAAATATATATATATATATGTATATATACACATATCGAATGAAATAAAAGTAGACCAGGTCAGTGTATATTCAACCAATTGCACAATTGAATAATTATCGATGCAAACGCTAATTATCATAATTAAATATAAGCACATTGTGTGACATTACTGACTTAATTTATAGTGACGAATGTCATAAGTATAATATTATACATATAATGTAAATGTAATGGACAAACTTTGTACTCGAGAAATATAATGGTCATAAAAAGTCAAGAAAGAAAGCGATTAAATTACAATTCTGGAATATCACAACGTGTTTCAGCAATTACGAGCGAAAGGACGTGTTTCTACTTGAATTTAATTTCACACAACTTTCCTATCTGCGTTGACTTTTATGATTTCTCTTCCATAGCACTCTCTTTCTCTCTGTTAATACTTTAATCTTTATCGGACAAGGTTAATAAAATCCAAGCTAAAATCGCAGATAGAACAAAAACGTGGGAGGCCGCGAATAATCATAAATATATGAAGTAATTCCATCCCTCCTTCCGCTATCGGAGGATATTAGAAACCCCAACTCGTGAGTGCAACGATCCCTCTCTCGGTTTTATCGTCCCATAAAGCGATTCGCCGGGGGAATCATTTTGTATTTAACGTACACTCGAACGAACCACCCGCGTTCCGTAACGCTCTGTTACGGGGAATAAAAATTTGTATTTTACGCACGGCGCGGGCGGAAGGTGATTTCGTACGCGGGGTAAAACGCGAAACGCGCTGCACGCTAGACTCTTGATAGTCGTTACATGTTGATTTTATCGGTTGTCGAACGGCCGAACCGACGATTTCGTCCGCATCGAGGACCATCACCGAGGCGCCGCGCCATCGTGTAATGCCTTCGTAATTGCGAACAACGGCTATCGTTATTAATAGCGACACTCCCTTAATCGCTTTCAGATTAATTAATTACTCGCTCGGATAATTGTTGAGAACCTTTTATTGCGAGGTTCCTAATCTCGAGGTTCCAAATTCCGCGACGTAAATTATCGACCTGATCTTTTTTTTTTTCTGTCGCCAACTTACGTTTAATTTAATGTAATTACGACCCGGCTATAAATTTCAGAATGCTAAGATAGTAAATCTGTTAAGACGTTAATGTTTAGGAGAGAATTCTCACTTTTGCTTTAGATGTATGGCGGTTCGCATTCAAGCGCACATCGATAAATTGAACGCTTTCATATGTCATTATATATTCTCATTGTATATTCTCATATTATCGGTTTTAGGAATATTTGTGGTTTATATAAGACTATTTTGAACAGAACTATATGTATAAGCTGTCACCAAAGTCATTAAACTTTGTGATCGTGCTCTCACTCAATATACGTCAGGAGACATTAATTATAGAATACATTACTTGTACATACCGTGACTAAATTAACTAATAGAGAGAGAGAGAGAGAGAGAGAGAGAGAGAGAGAGAGAGAGAGAAGGATACAAATATCATAAGAAAAATATATATTTTATAAATGAGAAGAAACTAGTCTTTAGGGGGGGACATGTAAATTTTTTAAATATAAAATCACATATATGATCAACGTTAGATCGATGTTAATATTAATACAGTATTAATGTGAAAGACAAGATTAATCCGCAATATGATAATCCGATGAGCATTCTTTATAGTTTTCATTATCTGTTTTCCCAAAATAGACAGATAACAGCACTGTTAAATTCCATATCAAATTGTGCCTAATTTAAGGATTATTTTTAATTATTTCTGTAGATTGCCATTTCTTCTATTCAATAGTCGTCGATTTAATTGAAAAAATAAAGTTAATAATTTAACTCAAAAAATGTAAATATTATCAAAATTTAATTAAATATTTACTAAGTGTATTTACATTAATATGGATGTTATTTATTTTGAAACTGATAAATTAATCACACAACAGAAATGAATTGATTTACATTTTGATGCACATAGTTAATGATACACACAATAAAATGTTATTTTTTAAATATTAAATCTTATTTTATTAAATGTTATTTTTTTAACTCAAGGGACTAAGTTACCATTATTTCTTCTACACATATTTTATTAACAGCGAGATACAATCGTATCTTAGCATTGACGGCGTAATATTAAGTGAGAGTGCCATTCTCCATCGAAATCTTTCCAAAAACAACGGAAGGGAAGACGATTATTGGGGAAGCTCGGTGACGTACCGCGAAGGTACTTCTCTAAGATGAGTATCTGAGGTTCGGTTGAAGTGGTTCTGAGACTTCCATTAACAATGAGGGTAGAGAGTTTGGCAGATAGGGGGTTTGAATTCCGAAGGGTGACAAAGGCGGACGAGGGAGAACGACCGATGCGGCGTGCGACGGAGAGAAACTGTCCCTCGTTGTTGCTTTCGATAATTTGGGAGTCTAATGTTTCGCCTCTTCGGCATTCGGGAGAAGCGTTTTGGGGATCCGGTTGGGAACAAGGGAGAAGAAAGGCTGAAACAGGGCGAGAAGACGTGTAAGGGGAGCGAGAGAGAAAACAAATTGACACCTGCACGCGAGAATGGAATCTCGGGGCTGCGACCGGAACGAAAGCACCGCCGGAGGTGATGGTGAGACGATTGAATAATGCAGATGAGAAGTGAGGAATTTGCTTAAAAGTCCGATCATTCAGTCTGCATTCTCCAACTGTTCTTTGCTGCCCACGGGAAAGAAGTCAGCGAGTATTGTAATTAGCTCCAAGTATTAAAGTATAATAAAAATTCTAGGTCTTACAGTGACGTCACGCAAAACACAAACTAACAATAACATTATAGCAATGTTTATAGTTTCCTGTTGAACAATATACTGTTACATATAACATATGTTATATTACATTTATACTGTTGAATAGGAAATTAGAACATTGATATAATATTATTGTTAATTTAAGTTCTGCGAGATGTGTAATTTGCGATGTCAAATTGGAAATACATGCTGCTTAATAATTTTCTCTATTTAAAATTTAAATGAATGTTTATTTACGTCGCTTAAATAAACGTTGTTCCTTCACATGCCGATTATTGCGAAGAATATTATTAAGGCCTCGATGATCTAAAGGCTTAGGAAACGTTCTCCCGGAAAGCAAAAAGATCCGGGTTTGGCTCTCGGCCGAGGTAATATTTTTCGCAATAAGAATTAATTATTTACAAATTTTAATATATAATATTATTAAGATCGTTCCTAGATGTGAAAAAGCATCAAATTGTTAAATAGTCAATTTAATTCATAGTATTACTTCGATAATTTCATAGAGTTAGCGTTTCAAGACCGAAAAATCATTTCGGCGCGTATTTTGAAGAACTACATACGTCATATATAAATTCACACAGAATCATACAAAGCATTTATGATCCAGCTAGACCGTTTAAAGCATTGATTTTCTATAGTTGTGTTCACACACACACACACACACACACACACACACACACACACACACACACACACACACACGCACACATATGATCCTATATATTCTTAAAATTTAAATATTGAGGTAACTTCGTAAGTATTTACAGCACGATTTATTTTTTATATAAACATGAAGATATTTCTTGATACTATCATAATATTATTAAAAATTATAACATTTCCTCAGGATTTGATAACAGATAATTCATTACGATTTGAGGAAATATAAATAGGCACATGACTGAATCTGTAATTATTGCGGAGAAATTCCCTTCTCCATTATCATATATAATATTATCATATGTAAATATATATATAAATACACATCAAGAAGCTTTTTGAATCTTCTTTTTATAAGTGATGTCGATCAGTTACATCGACCATTATTGTTTCAGAAGTTATTTCCTAGTTGTTAATTTTCTCATTTGTGAAATGTAAATAGATTCTCGCAGTGAATAAATCTTGCTTAAGTATCTATGCTATTCTTTGAAAAGACGAGTTACTATCTCTCTACTATCTCTCAGTTTATTGTGCAAGTAGAGATTCATTAGCGCTGTCGTAGTATATTACGCTGATACCACGAAACATCTCATTTCGAGATACGGCACTTTTACTCAGATCCGAAGTAGAATTCCACGAGATTTATTTTGACGGGTTGCTGCTTATCCCACTTGAGACATCAGTCTTTCTAAGCCTATTACGCGGCCCTTTTAATACCATTCCGTATTTCTTTTGGCTGTGATCGTTTCGTGAACCCGTTGGCGTTAACATATAAACGTTACGGAATCCGATGACGGCTCCGTATATCATAATTTGCCACCATAAACATTTCACATTGAAAATGGCTTTTGGATGATGTACGCGCGCGAATCGGTTTATCTCGAGAACGTATCCACATTTGGAGAACGACTTTGGCTGCCATACATACGACATAATATAACGATAAGTAAATCTGCGATTTAACCCGCTGTCACGTAACTGGCGGTAACTCGTTTTATAAATCTTTTCGCTTATATTATTGCATCCGCACGACGAATGAATAAATATAGCTCAATTCTTCTCTCAAACGCGCGCGAATCAATTTTTTAATGTACGAGGTGTATTAAATCATAATCGAAAAATCATGAATTATAAAGAACATAAGCTTTAATATATTAATATAGTTAAGTTTAATATTTATTCAACTAACTCTTCATCTTTTTTTAGTTCTAAGACTTAGAAAAAGATGAAGAAGAAATTGAACCGAGATTAAGGTCTACTTTGATGGAAAGAGATAATAATAAATTATAACTATATATACTGCTTATATAGAAAAAACAATTTTGCTAAAGTATCTAAAAATTTAACTAGATAAAAATCTGAAAATAATTATGCTAAACCATAAAAATATGAGAACGCTAAGCATTGTGACAATGCTTCGAAAAATTTTGACATTTTAACAACCAGCTTGAACGTTCAATATAATTATTTTAATGGTGTAATAAATATTTTTAAATCTATCTCTACCTAAGTTTTTAGATAAAATCTGAAATGATGACTTCTATAAAATCGTTCTTTTCTCCTCTTCAAAAATACAAATCTAAAAAGCATAATTTTCGAATTATTACCATGAATGAGCTAACATTATTATAAATGAATTAACAATCATCAAAAGAAACTAACTTAATTAAAAAAAAAAATTATTAAAATTGTCACAACTGGAAAGGATGATTTTTTTTTAAATGCCACACGATAGGAACATCACAAATTGAATAAATTGTAAACAATTTCTTTTCTAATCAAAACGCCCAACATTAAAGAATATGATGAAGATATATGACAATATTAAATAAATATCTGTATTTTTATTAATAAAAAGATTATAAACAATGGAAAAAACATTGAAAAAGCATTGGAAAAATATCCGAGTATGTTTTACCGAAAAAGCATTGAGTTGTAAAACGAAAGTGATAAGAATTTGATCATATGAACATTTGATCATATTAAGAATATATTCTTTTCATTGATACTTAATTAATTAGTTAATATTTTGTCTGTAAAATTAAAAAATAGTTTTTTTCCTAAAAAAACTTGATATTTTAAATCGTGTTACTTTTAAAATAAGAGAGCAATATGCACTTTACATATTTTTTCTAACATATAAACAATATAATACCGACGGAAACTTTATTACAAAATACAGAACATAATTATTATAATTAATATAGCTATTTTCTTAATTTAATATAATTATACTGTTGCATAATAAAAAATTGGTTTGCGTACCGCGCGTAATCACTAAAAAAAAATACTATACTGTTAAAAATTCTAAACAAGAAATTATAGGGAATTTCTCAATTTATACCAACAATAAGTCAAACGTTTAGCCCACTAAACTGTCTTCGCTGTAAAGACGCGTCAAATGAGAGTACGTGCTTAAACGCTCTCGCTCAGGCATAGCAACGTCACGGGCGACCGTCATACATCGTCATCGCGCAAGAGACGCAACGAGCTCGATGCACTCCAACACCTCCTGTAAAATGATGGGCACGAAAGGCGTCGAGGCATTCATTATGCGATGCTCTTGCATACGCGCGTATGAGCGAGTTTATACGCGGCCTTGTTTGCGTTGCGCTCAGGGCGAGGGAAATTAAGAGAGACTGGGTCGCAGGTACGCGCGAGGATTACGGGGGCGGAAAATGGTGGAGCAACACATCGTAGCCAGGGAGTTTACGGCTGTTTACGGTTGTTTCCGAGGATGTTTACGTAGCGTCCGAAATTGAGAAAATCAAGAAGCTCCGTTAGTAGAGCTGTAGAAACGCGCGCCGAGAAAACTGTAGATGCTCGATGAAAGGTGACCGACATCGAGGAGTGTACCTCAGGAGAAAATCAAGTGCATCAAACCGAAATCCGTGAATATCTCGTTGAGTCCTTGAGAGAAAACGAGAAAAGCGTTCCCGTTTACCGTGGATACAAGTAGCCGGTAGAAACGTCGTAGAATATTGACTTCGGCTGCTACAAATCAAATGCCATTGGAAAATGATTAAAAGAACAAATAAAAGAAATCCTCGAAGAAATCTACGCAGAAAAAAATTGTTCAATAACTAGAATACAGTAATTAATAATGGAAATCTGTATTTGGAGAGAATTGTATCAAAATATTTCTAAGATCTTAAAATATAAAATATAATTATTTTATGTAAAAGTGTACAGGCACTATTTTTAATATTTCTCGATAGATCTAAGCAAAAATAAATTTTTATTTTTATTTTAAAACATTTTTTCTGCATGCGTTTTATTTTTATTTTCTTCCATCATACTGAATAACGTGATATACATTTGAATAGCTTGTTTTATGTTATACTATACCGATTTACTTTTAAATCGTTTTTAGATTTTGTTTTTTGAAATTTTAACAAAACATTGAATAATAGATATTTTAAAAATTATTTTGTTTATATCTGAGCACTTTTCCCTTCAATATACAATCTATGAGCTATATTTCATTTGATGAAACTAGATTACTTAGATTCGCGCGCGAAACACATAAGTATACATAAATTATCAAAGGTAAATTGAAATTGAAATTGAAGATATAGAATAAATAAGTACGTTGAGTGAGATATCGGAATTGAAACAGCTGCTGGAAGAAAACGATACTGCGTTGCAGTCGAAAGAAATATCAAGACGCGAAGACAGTACATTGCGTGGATTATCGAGACGATAATGGATGAAGCGTGATAGAGAAGGTGTTCCCTGAAACGAAGGGTTGGCACTAGGGTAAAGACAGAAGGGTGCTTCTCGAAGGGCGTTCGCGGGGTTGCCTAGCTCGACGATAGAGTTTGAATAATGCAAACTTGCACAACGCTGCTTAAAAGTGATCGGTCCACCTCTCTCCCTCCCTTCCATCCGTCCATCCCCTTTATCCTCTCTTTTTCACCGATCCCTTTAGAATCTCACTCTCGGTTCGTCTAAGAGTACGAACTAAGATTGATTTTGGATTCGATGGGAATTGGGAATAGTGAGCCTGTTACACTCTCTAGCAACCTTTCCTCTCCTCCTTTCTTTGCCTTTCATTCTCTCTCGTTTTTCTTCTTCGTGTGCCGGTCTGATTTTCTTTGCTTTTTCCTATTTCTTCCCGATATACATATGTACACATGCATTTACATAGCTGGATGTAATATATTTTTGTAACTGGAAAAGGCATTGAAGATGCTATACTTACGGTTTCAGTTAAGATTTCTTATCTTATTATGTGTGCGTGTGTGTGTTTGTGTTTGTGTGTGTAGAGAGAGGGAGAGAGAGGGGAGAATGTAAGAGTCAGATATTAATTTTTGAATTTAAAACGACAATTATTAATATCATAAAGTTAATATTGCAAGATACGTGTCGGTGATGATTAATTGACGATTTCGCTTTGTGTAATTTACAATTTTATTTAATTTTATTTATTATTTATTTTATTGCTTTTGCAACGTATTTTCATTTTTCTCGCGTTGCATTTAAGAATTGTACAATAGATATTAACATTTTCATCGTCGCATTCATTTCGCATTCGCGGCTATCACTCGCTTTCACGCTCAATTTACATATTTCGCTGCGTCTGTAATCACCGCCGGCACCGATGGAATTATGGAAAGGACGTCCTTTGTGGACGTGACCGTATATAAAAGCCTGGTCTCTGGGCGAGATTTATCCTACCGACGATCAACCCTCCCAGGGGAGTATAAAAGTGCCAAATTAGAGTGGTACAGCGACTGGGCCAGTGCCGTGCCTATATAGGGCACGGCGAAAGTCCGCATTGCGGAATGAGAGATCGCCTATCGGGGCTATCACCGCTCCCCTACCCTTCACGATGCCAATTTGCGAGAGATCGCAATTCCCAATGATGCGAGAACATGCGAATCGGAAACGATCATTTAAATTCTCATTTTAATTTAGTCCTCATAGAACTTATTACGTCTTACGATTATGTCTAATAATTGACGTATATCGTTTAATTGATTACGTATATTATGTTCTCGATTACATTTTCTTCTTGATTATCATTCTCTTCTCTCACTTTGCGCTTTCGAAAAGTTCCACCAGCGCGATGAGTAGAAGCAGTGGAAGTACAACAAAAATATCTTAAACAACCCATAGTATATTTATCAGACTGCAGTATATACTCTGAAGATTTGCCATTCCATGATTATTTTAAATCAAGTGCATTCCGTCTTCTGCTCATTTATTATTAATGCTATGTTACTTAAGATTGAATTGCATCACTGAAATACGTCTTTCTGTAATTTTAGAAGAATAATCTTTTCCTTGCACACACAAATATGCTTTAGAGACTTGTACAAAATTAGACACTTTAAGATAAAGTGTGTTGAAGAAGTATCGTTGAGAACTTGACAGAAATTTTCAAAATATTTAACATTCACCGATGTTTACTATCAGAGAAACTAGAATAGCAAATAAATATATGTATTGATATATCGTTGCATCACTGTAACCAACGATGACACTTGGATCTGCAACGCCGACCGAAACACCGCATTGCAGACGCCTTTTCGAGACAACGCATATCGGTATTGCCTTTTTTCTATTTATAGAGATCCCAGAAAACACAGATATATCTCAAACATGTAACTCATACATAATTTTAATGTTTTGACTCGTAACAGTTATGTCAAAAGTAACATGAATTTACGAAGAATGTTCTCAAATTTATCGTCCCAAATTTTACATGTAGTAGTTACATAATAGTGGTATGATTTAAATACGAAACGACGACAAAATTGATATATAACAATCATTGAGATGAATGATGCATACGTAACATTTATGCAATGCAAAATTTGTTACTGTGACATCACAAATGGATGAAATTATTATTTATTTGTTACTTATTGATATTGACCCGATTTTTTTTATTTAAAGAAATTTTTTGATTATTTCTTGTTAGAATTAAAAAAATTGTTTATATAGTTTTTTTGCAACTTTTTTTAAATAAAAGAAAAATATTTTTAATACATAACAATAAATTTTCTTAAATAAAAATTATTTTTTTATATAATAAAAAGATTACGGTTTTATTTTCTTAACAAAAAAAGTAATTTTTTGTTTATTTACTTTTATTTTTTTAGTTCAATTTATTATTTACTGTTTCACATATCTATATTCTTGTCTTATTAACTATAATTAATTATTGAAAAATGCATCGCATCACCGCCAAGATTTGAACTCACCTAGAATGGTAGCTTAATAACATTTACGCTGAGCTAATCGCACGCTTATGATCGAGTCATTGCCAACGATATATTTCCTACTGTACTTAATTTCATGCCTCTGCTGACAGTTTCATGTTATTAATATTTGAGGAGGTTACAAACGAAATAATACTCTGGTATTTATTAATTCAAAATAATTAGAATAAATATTATATGAAAAAACATCATTATGGAACAATATAAAAGTCATATTTACAATTTGATCTCAAAATAAATATTTATTTAAATTGAAAATATGAATTACTTCAAATAAGAAAAAATTTCTTGTTTCTAAACTTGATTTCGCTTTTCCTAATTCTGTTATATAGAATTGAAAGAAATATACCAAATTTTTCTGACCAAATAAATTTTCGTACATCAATATATTATTAAATATTCAAGTTAATCTAATCTTTTTTTCGACAACTTTATAACATACTTCAAAAGAGTATAAATTCTTATTCTTGAAAGCATATGACATTGAGTATTTCTAAAACTTGGGATGAATACATTTTAAGATTATTAGCGAGAAAATATTCTTTATTGAAAGTAATCATTACTTAAAAGAAGAAAAATAAAATGAATAATT
>NW_011627780.1:737179-783091 GCF_000204515.1 Acromyrmex echinatior
TAGGAGTTACATAATAGTGGTATGATTTAAATACGAAACGACGACAAAATTGATATATAACAATCATTGAGATGAATGATGCATACGTAACATTTATGCAATGCAAAATTTGTTACTGTGACATCACAAATGGATGAAATTATTATTTATTTGTTACTTATTGATATTGACCCGATTTTTTTTATTTAAAGAAATTTTTTGATTATTTCTTGTTAGAATTAAAAAAATTGTTTATATAGTTTTTTTGCAACTTTTTTTAAATAAAAGAAAAATATTTTTAATACATAACAATAAATTTTCTTAAATAAAAATTATTTTTTTATATAATAAAAAGATTACGGTTTTATTTTCTTAACAAAAAAAGTAATTTTTTGTTTATTTACTTTTATTTTTTTAGTTCAATTTATTATTTACTGTTTCACATATCTATATTCTTGTCTTATTAACTATAATTAATTATTGAAAAATGCATCGCATCACCGCCAAGCATTGAACTCCTCACCTAGAATGGTAGCTTAATAACATTTACGCTGAGCTAATCGCACGCTTATGATCGAGTCATTGCCAACGTTATTTATATGTTTATATCATCCCTTATTGTTGATATCATTCTTATATTAATTTCAGTAAACTATCAGCCTCTGCTGATAGTTTAATATTATTAATATTTGAGGAGATTACATGGAAACAAAATAATATATATAAAATAGCTGGTATTTATTCATTTATTGTTAGTTAGGAAATGATAATAATCTATTCATGTTAAATACTTATCTTTTATATTTTTATATTTAAACTTTTATATTTTTAAATAATTTATAAAAATCGACATGACAATCGAATATATTATTATTATTTAACTGCATATACAAATATTTAACTGATAATATAATAGAAGTAAATTATATAGAACCTAACCTATGTTTTGAATAGACTATTTGCTAAATTGTACTAATTATTTTAATTATTTCTTTATTGAAAAATAATTTGTAATAATACTTATTGATCGATTGTTTCCTTTAATTTATTACATTTATGGTTCCTTGATTTGTTTATATAATTCTCACTTCTCTCAATTCTTTAAACAAATGTAATCACTGTGAAAAAGTGACGTATAATTTATGAAATTAAATTTTCATCGTAGTGATGAAAATGTATAATGTACATTTTTTTCCATTATGACTTTGTGCTGTAAATGTATTGTGTATTTTGTCTCATTCATAGAATGGTACATGGATGTAATTTAATTACATTTAATTTACATAATTATATTATGTGCTAAATATTATATATAATAAAAATATATAACAAAATTATCATATTTATATTAGAATGTCTCAACGCCATAAAGCTGTCTTGTTGTTATAAAACAGAGACATCTGAATAATGACAAAAAATTATATAATGGTGCTAGGTCATGTTTGCTAGGGATATTATTTGTATTTATGTGAAATTTGCAAAATTTTACAAAGTTTTTTACTTATTCCAAATCTTTACATGCCATATTTTTCTTGTTATTTGTTTCTGTACCGTTTATTATTATATTCCTTATTATGTTTTCGGTGATATGATTTGTGTTGATATTAAATACATTTGCCTGTATAAAAATGAAACTAATTAAACTTAAACGATTTCGCTTACAATAATGTAGTTTTTTTTTTATAAAAAGAAATTGTGCACGAGTGACAGTTTCTACGAGATCATCATTACTTTGTCGCGACTTGATCGTAGCGCAACTATTTGATTACAGATGAAAATTGCCGTGTCTGTGAATCGACGGCGCGGCGGAGATAAATGGAATAACGGACGGTGGTCTGCATTTTGAAAGTGATTCGTGCAGCGTACAGCAGCATAGACAGCGCTACACCGGAGCGACTCCCGCGAGATCGATGCGTCAATAATTTCCTACGACGATCGTAGCTCGTTCGACTCACCGACATTATTCATCGTGCGGAATTTCGAATAAAACAACCGACTAGCGACTGTGGAATCACGTTAAAAGCTTTTTAGCTTTTTTTGCCAAAACGATCCCACGTTTCCTCTTGGCTGCTGTCCGTATGTCTGTTCTTTTGTTTCTCTCTCTCTCTCTCTCTCTCTCTCTCTCTCTCTCTCTCTCTTTTTCTCTCTCTTTCCTTATCGTCATTCTACCTTTTTGCCTTCCATCCACTCTTTCGCTCTTATCCATCACTTTAGTCTTCTATAGTCCAACATTTTCTCCGTGAAAAGCGCTAGCATGAGCGCAACGAAAGGGATAGTGAAAGAAGAGCAAACGGTTGAAACAGAAAGAAGAACCGTGGTAGTAAATTTCACCGCAGTTCATGAAGAGTGCCGGCAACCGTTAACAGTAACACATCGAAATGCTCTCTCGTTCTTTTCGTATAGTGCAACAAGAGCTAACAGGACGTAGATAGGCAAGAGGAAGGGCTAGAATTCTCGAATAAAAAGGATTAATTACTCCCTTCATCGTTATCTCTTTTTACCGGAAAAAGTCGGCTTGATACAACGGCTCATTATCAGAGACTTTAGATAAAGAACGAGCGAATTGAGGTGAGATCGATCGAAAGAAATATTGTCGCTCATATCGCACGCTATTCCGAGAGAGAATACGTTAACGATCCGTGCTTGATATAAAGTCTTCTATAAATTTAAAAATTTTTGGCTCGCACACGACATCTCGCACATACGGATGTTAACTGCCTTAACATGGAAAAAGTGTGAGAAATGTGAATTAGATACAATACATACATTTACATATTAATACAGCCATTCATTCCGTTACAATAAATACGACACTATTTATGCTTTAGCTTAATTTACTTCGAAAATATGAAATATTATTTACTTTTATATTATTTACTTTTAGTATTTAAATATTTTAGTATTTAAATATTTTTAGACAAATGTATATTTGTATTTTTAAATACATATTGACACAAGAAATTTACCTGAAAGTGATAGAGTAAATATATCCTGTAACACACATCATGTGTTGATAAAATTCGGCCTCTCTCTTATCATTAAGCTTTCTCGTTTCGTATCTAATTTCTTCGGAGATCGAAATTAGGGCCCGCAGACTATCGATTGCCTATTATAAAACACCGGGAATTTTCACCACACGCGTGCGACGGCTCTAAGACCATGTGAATGTGGCAAAAGTGAATTTTGGAAATCTGGTTCAATCTGGTTCACAATCAGGCAAAACGGCAAAAACGTGCCGAGAATCCTAACAATCATTGCTGTAGTTGGTGAAATTTTTATCATGTTTATTTGCGAACTTACTGACCAGGATGAGCCGATCGATGTGCATAGGCGTCACGACGTCTGAAGCGCGTTTTATGTTGCAGAGAGAGAACCATTATAGATGCCGATTACTGCTAGTAGTCGACTCGGATGACACATTTACGAGCGAAATAAAAGTCTGACAATAGGAGACAGAGGGTTGCAATGAAGGGAGAGGGGGAGGAGTTCAATGACATAGTGCATTGGCAGACAAGTCAAGCCTACGGAATAATGTCTCGTAGACAAAACGTCGTTATAGAGAAAAATCATTATAAATATGCATTGAGATAATTGAGATCGTGAAAATGAGTGTACTAATAACTAAGATAATGTACGTTTTAGACGAGTAAAAGTAGACTCTCTTAATAGAACGTATTTCCAGTACGCGAAATGATTTTTTTCAATTTAAAAATTAATGTCAGTTATTTAATTTAGCTTTTTTATCTTCTTTACATATTCATATTCTCGTTATACGATAATTATAATCTGATCTTTATCTTTTCAGAACGGTGGTTGGGGAGAATGGTCACCATGGTCGAAGTGGTCGACATGTACAAGGTAAGACATTAATTATAAAACGACATAAAATGAAATTTATTGAGACACATCTTTAAATTAATTGTAAGGTATGCCTTAATAAATTTTATTTTAATTATGATTATATGAAACTTTTTTTAATTATTTGTCTCTTTACAACTAAATACGAGTTACGGAAATTCCCAAATGACATTTTTACCTACCATAACTTCATGTTCAGTTCAAGAAGACATTACACAGTAAAAAACATTTTATATGTGTGTTAAACCTAGTTTTTATTACAATTTTTGAATTTATAATATATTCGAGTATTAATGTGATTATGTTATATGAATATTTTGTGTTAAATTGATATTTAACATTTTTTTAATATTAAAGTATCACAATTTGAGAGTAAGTGAATAAATAACATAAAAATGATAGTTTCGAAACATAAATTCTGAGATAAATAAATAAAAGATGAAGATATGTTAATTTAACATATGAATGTTAATTTTACTAAAGAAATACTTCCACAATTTGTTTTCAAATTATATCAAAGTGTTTTTTGTATTCATTTTTACATAATGTTTGTGTTACTTTCTAATATTCATCTTGTGTTAAATTAACATAAAAATTTGAGAGGACCGTTGCGGCCTCTCGTAAATGTAAAATGTTTTAAATTTAATACAAATTTTTCAACTGTATAAGAAAATGATTCTCATTTAAGAATTTCCATCTCACTATCCAATATTTGCTTCGTGATAATGTGTTTTGTAGTAATATGCATATGCGAGACAAAAGTTCTTATTTCTCGGTGAAGAAATCGTATTCCAGTATAAACTTTACAACACGGAGAATAGCACATCCGGCGCACATATTGTTCGATAGTCGTGCGACAAAAGGGCGATCTTGGCGGTGGCCTCGACTCCTCCGCATGCAAGGCATGATCCAATCCCCGCGATTTCTCATCGCCTGTTTCGTGCGGTTCTAATATTGAGTCCTACTGGTAACACAACCAGAATGTTGAGCGTTCCGGAAACTCATTTTGGCGGCCACTACCGGCAATAAGTTTGTTCTCGACTCACCCCGCTCGTTTTTCAGTTATACAGAAGTGGCCAGAACTAGGAGACGTAGCAATTTATGGCACTTACAACTTGCGAACTGCACTTGGGTCGAGAAAGCTTATTGTGTGATCTACAGCACTCTACTTATTGATGTTTCTACCAACTGCACGTATCTTTGTACTTTCGTCTCTATTACAATTTCCGATCTCGCCAAATTAATAAGATGTTTAATAATAATAATTATAGATGTTTATATAGATGTTTACGATTGATGAATATATCGCGATGAGTTTGTTTATTATTAGAGGAAATTATAATAGAGTATATCGGGCAATGAGAGTATCAACACAGCGCGGAAATTGATGCGCAATAAAATATAATTATCAAATAACGTTTACATAATATATAAATGTACAATGATTGTATCACCTTACTTGGACGTTTCGGTTTCTTTTCAAACTATCTTCAACAAAATTCATAGATACTCTTCGTAGATGTCTTGACAAAATATTGCGACAATGTTGAAATTAAATTCTATGTGAGACTGAGGATGAGCATATCTCTACTATCTGATTGGCAGTTGCCGAAATTTGTCTCTTCGTTGTTTAGCCAAGTGACTAATCTCCGTCTCAATAGATCACAATCAGTTATTCAAACGTAGCAAATCAAATTATAAAAAGGAACGATAACATAAAAGACTTAGTTTTACATTGAGTATACAATATAAAATTATGTTGACATAGAGAAAAAAATAATATAAATAAAACTGATTTAGGAAATTACAAGCATTTAAAATGACGTAATATTAGCAATAATATAATTACTATTATTTAAACTACGCAATTTGTAAAAGGAAATTGTAAGAGTTTTATTTTTGCATTCATAGAATTCGTTTTTAGCTGATTTGCTATAGAAACAAGTCACAAATACACGAATTATAAGTTTGTACTTCTTTAATTAGCTAAACAGATTATGATTTTATTAGTATTAATAAAGTGCAATAATTAGTTTCTGAGAAATAAGGGGGTGTCACTTTAGAAGACCTATGTCAGTAGGCGGCTTTCCTCTATAGATGATAATATCTCCTACAGTAAAAAAAATTTACAGTAATATCACAACAAAGTCAAATGCAAATGTCTGTGATATCGTTCTGACATCGTTTGCACATCTGTGAAAAGTTGCATCTCACTGTGACACTGCTATGATATACAGGGTGTCCCATCTAACTCGACTATTTGAAAGCCTCGCTTGGTTTTTATGATAGGAAAAAGATAAAAGTAGATTGGTGAAAAGAAAATACGTAGTTGTTTTAAAAAAATATGTATGCAAAATGAATAATTTTTTTAAATAAGCAACTATGTGTTTTCTTTCCACCAATTGATTCATCACATTGTTCTGTTTATAAAGGCATTAAGGTACAGTTATCTAAAAATGAATAGTTTACGAGTTATTTAATTTTATATGGTAGAATAAAGTATAAAATATCTCATAGACTATTGACATTTTGATATTACTACCTTAATACTTTTATATGCAGAGTAATTAAAAGAATATTAGGTTAAAATCACTAGATGTGGATAGGCACTAATTCCAGATCACTTTTTATTTTTAAATAATTATAGTATTTTTTTATTAAATATAGTATATATCACAAGATTCTTTAGCATTTGTTTTATCACTTTCAAGTGTCAATTGAATTTAATTTATTAGAAACAGCGCTACATATTTTATTGATGTCGTTAACTTAAATTAAATGTGCGAGATTAACTAACGTATGTATCTTTAAAAATTCATTCAAAGTGTGATATCATAAGAATAGCCTTATGGCTTTTATAGTAGGTAGTAAATAGCATTAGATTTTATGGAAAAAAATCAACGTTGTGCTCAGTGAGATCAAATGTTCCGCGAAATCAATATGTTGTTTAATCACTATGATATAACAATACTATGTTATAATACTTTTATTACATAAATTTATTATAAAAATGTTTTAAAAATTTGTCAAATCTTACAAATGATGCCATCTCGAAAAGATTTATTTGTTTTAAGTATCAAAATAAAATATAAAATAGTATAGGGGAAGTTCAAGCAAAATGAACGCCCTAGATAAAGCGAATATCTTTTATTTTCGCTTATCTATCTGAGATTGCGCTATGAGTCTTTAGCAGTTGAAGGAATGACCAACCAGTGACGCTATGAAAGTACGAACGACGATATGATTGCGTTCGTTTGTGTTTAATAGAATTATATAAAAAATTGAGTTTTCTTGCGATTTTTTCTTAGATACGTAGTTTAATTATTATCTATAATTGTTCCTTAACCAGTGAGAATGATTTTTTTATAAGAATTCTTTAAACGTGTATTCGAGGTTAAAATTTTTCACTCGGTGCTTCAACTTATTCTAATCTTTCTAAATTTGCGCCAGGTAGGGCAAAACGGACGATTCATCTTCTTTATATTCAGTATATAATTACAACGAAAATTACTGGGAATACAGAGGGACAGACGACCTTTCGAGTGTACGAAAGGCATGTATTTATTTACATCTTATTTTTATTTATTTTTTGCTACAATGCAGTATGATGATTTGTTTATGATTGATCCAGTGCAGTCATTGCATCAAATGGGCCTATGAAGGCTGCACTACATAAAGGATTTAATACTATATAAAGGATTTAATAGCTATTTTTGTGACGATTGCCAAGACTGGTTCTAATTTTTTGAATTTCTTTTGCATTGCTCAAGTGATCCATTCGCTTTATCCAGAGAGGTCGGGCAAAGCGGATGGTTTCTTTTTTTTTTTAACTAAAACGACATATTAATGTTCAAGTTTTTAATTTTTTTTATTTTATTTTAAAGTTAAGTCCTTTAAGAGATTTATGAGAATAAAAATTATTTCTGATCTCAATTTTAATTATGTCACTTTTTCTTCTCAACTTTAACTCGTCCGCGCTGCTCGGGCTTCCTCAACATGTCTATACGCAAAAAATGTTACTATTCATAATTTAACTGTCTTTTATTGCCAAACGTTTAATTTTCACCAATTTTTTAAAATTATCATTAATTTTTAATTGTCACTAATTTAAAATAAACTTGAATGTATTAAAATTGTATCATTATCCATAATTAGATCCTAGAATTAGATGTGACTCATTAATTATAATTTCGATTTATATATTTATATATATACACTAAAAAAGATAAGACATTTGATGAATTGATTCGCAATTAGTACATGGAGTCTAATTGTCATTTGTTTTTTCAAATATACTTTATTCAAATATATATACTTTAATTCAAATTAAAACATATAAAACGATAATAAAATAGAATAAAATCATCCAATAATGTAATCTTTATGATCAATCATAGCTATTAAATATTTTATTAATTGTTTGATATTGTTTTGGATAAAAATATGAAACTTTTTTTAAAGAATGATCCACATTTAATGGTTTTTTATCCGGAAAAAAAATATTTGGTTAAATTAATTGGAATTTTGGTTGAAAATAAACGATTCAGAATTTTGGTAAAATCTACTAAATCTACTAAATTTCTGATTAAATCTACTAAATATTATTTCAACTAAAATTTTAATAAATTAATAATTTAATCAGAAATCTTTTAGATTTAACCAGAATTCTGGATTGTTGATTCATTTTTCACCAGAATTCTAGTTAATTTAACCAAACATTTTTTTTGTAAAATATTATACAATTTTATTTATTAAAAAAATGGAGATGATCTTCATATTTTTTTAGCGCCTCCATCTAGAAAAAAAACAACTTGACCGAAATACATCCCCCTTGAAACTATTCCACTTTCATCTGAAACATTTTTTCCTATCATAAAAACCAAACAGAATATTTCATATGGTCGAGTTAGGTGGAACACTCTGTATATAGATCAAAATAATGTATTGTTATGCCATAACTTTTGATAATTTCACAATAACATTACAATTTATCCGCGAATATTGTGAGTTTATTGTAGGAGTACATTTGTGATATTTTTTTGGAGTAGGAGTATTGTCCATGGGAGCTGTATCTATGTCATAACATCGTCTTTACGTAATTCAATTAGCGCTGCAAAATTAATAGGATTGAGTAATAGTGCATAGGCTCATTGTGCATCGTGCATATTATTTAAAGACGATTTAAAAATAAACTCATCCGTAATATTATTTACGTAATTACAAAGCTTCGTAATTGGGATTAATCTGTACGCAATGTAATGTATGCTACGTGTTATTATTCCAATTAACTAATTGTTTGTGCGTCGGTTATTGTTCAAAGCAGATAATTACTATCCGTGTAAAATAATGCAATCGATACCGACTTCTCTAAAATTGGAGCCAAGTCGTAATCAATTCAATCAAGTCCATTTAATATAATATATAACGATGGTTACTATAAAGTCAGCTAATACAATGTTTATCTCACAAAAGATTTGTACATATATAGCTATAAAAATTGAGAGAGAGAAAGAAAGAGAGAAAAAGAGAGAACAGTAGATATAACTAGAATATAAATTATTTCGTAACTATTGATATTATTTGTGTATATTAAGATGCTATATTACTCGTAAGACTTCTAAAGTTAGTATGCACTCATTTCTCTATTAGCTTCATTAACGGCCATTTTTTTATTAGTTTCATTTTCTCTTGTTTCTCAAGTTATGTCATTTCTAAAAATTTCCTGACATTTTAATGCTTCTTTTATAATTTATAGTTATATTTGAAACTCTATTTGAAAAATCTCGCATTAGGGGAGATCGGGGTTAATTAAATATAGGGATAAGTAGAATAATCGAGGCTACATGAAAAACAAAACACGCGAGACATGCGTAAACGTGTCTGAGTACGCAGCAGCGACTGCCGCTAAGTCTGCTGTAACATCTTGTTGCGAACACATCTATGATGTTATGCCACAATTTAAAAAAAATCACACCTAAGTAAATATTTTTATTCTTAAAGTTTTTGTTTTACTATCGTATATGATTGTCTGAGACTATGATTGTCGATTGTCTGAGATATTTGATTTCTATTTAGATAGTAAGTGTAGTTCTTACTTAATAAAGTCCAACAGATTTTTTTTGTTTATGTCTCTGTATCGTATATTGTTCATGTTTTTAAAAAATGAATGGATGGGGATAGTGGACTAACTACAGCATGGAACTGTATGACTCATTTAGTGACGACTCTTATAATACTTACTCAAAATTTTATTCCTTTAAAAAGATTTTCCTCAGTGATAAATGTTATAAGTTTAGTTTCCTCATGTCCAATCTCGAAAACTAAGCTTATTTGATGTGTTTTTGCACGAAATGAACAAATTTTGCAAAAAGAAGTATTGTTTAGCAAATGCGAAGTAAATATTTGTGTTTAAAATATATTTTTATAAAAGTTTTATTAATATGTAGCCAAAAATGTAGCTTAAAATACATTAATCTTTATTTTAATAATCTTAGTAGAAGAATTACCCCGGTCCCGGGGCTAGTTGAATCAGATGGAATGCATTAGAAAAATGCATTTTTTTCATATTAGTTATCAATTTCCCCTTATTATTAAAATATTAGGTAGTCAAATGTATGTAGTAACTAGTGTAGAATTCATTTTTTCGTAAATCTCTTAATTTTATCTGTAAAAATTCGAAATTGAAAAATGAGTCTATTAGCCCCGGTCTCCCCTACTTACAAGAAAAATATCTAAAAAAGATAATTTTTTATCTTTTAGAATATCTATGCAGCATGTCTTCATACATTATGATACAAAAATGACATTTTAGTCGCGATCGAATTAAAGATCTAATAAAAAAAAAAATTATAATAATTCACAAAAATCTCGATTTTAGTCGGAATTTAATGTTGTTTAAGTAGACGGCTTATATCTGCAGATCATAATCAGTAAGAACACTTTATATCATAAATAATATTTTCATTTAAATATGCGAATGTATTTTGCATTCTCTTGAGTAAAGGAGCCAACTCATACTTGTTGAGGTAACGCAATTTCCAGCGAATAAAGATCGCTCATGAAATTAGCGTGAAGTAGTAAATTGAATTAACTAACTGCGCCGCGCAACGGCACACGGTGGTGAAATGCAATTAAACTCTTGACGATTTCAACGCGCCTTGATTATGAAAAGTTCGTTGAATGCCTAGGAAAGACATCTTGCCGAAATGCGTTCAAAAAAAGTCATTATACTTAATTTCTTAATAAATTTTCCTTTTTGCTCTTTTAGGACGTGCGGTGGCGGAATCTCGCGACAACAGCGTCGATGCAGGCGTAATAGACCGTGCAAGGGGAAGATCTGGACTACTAGATATAAAATTTGCAATCCGGAAGTAAGTATTATCACGTTTAATTTGTCTGATTGTTTCGTGTAGAGGGTGTCGCGGCTAATTGTTACACATGAGACAGATCATCACTTATGGTTATAATATTTCTGGAGTGACAAAGAGCAAGACGAATAAATAAATAAAATAAATAAATATATAACAGAGTTACTAAAAAAAAATTTTTAAATATGTTTTGAACATGCTTATAATCGTTTATGTTTTTTTTAGTTATGGTTTTTTTATAATACTGTTTAAATCTTGTTTGAAGCATTAAAAATATATTCAAACAGGAACAATATTTTATTCTTAAAAAAAAACATTAATCTTCATCAACTATAATATATGTGTAATATATTATGAACAAATAAAGTATATTATCTGTAATATTTCTAAATCCATCTATTATACAGATGCAGTTTATAACATTTTTGTTGAATCTTTACTTAGTAACATATAACTTATCTAAAAAATTTTTGAGGGAATCTCCTACATATATATCAGAAGGTCAAAAAATTCAACTTTTTTTCATAAATCGACAGTACAACTTTTTAAGAATATGTCTCTAAAATTTTAGAGCGAAATTTGAAATCCTTCGGTGCTTAGACGCTTGTATATACAAGCTATATATGCAGGGTATATATACATCGAAAACTTTAAATGCGTTTTTTTCGAAATTGTTTTTTATATTTTCTTCAATTTTGTGTACAAAATTGAAGAAAAAAGTATATGTCCGATCGACTTCTTTCATTCTTTAGCTAATAGTCAATCATCCTATGTAAACTTAAAAAATTATATAAAAATCAACATTAACAATTTTTTTTACATAAATAAACGGTTGCTACCGAGGAGGTAACCACTTAATGAAGTCATGGGACAGGATCCCCGAAATCATTATGAAATCTTTACGAAATCTCTATGTAATTGTTTTGCAATCAGCTGTAATCATGAAGTCAGATGAAATCCACATACGTAATCATCAGAACTCATAATGATATATAATCAACAGAAATTTAAAAATTTCAATGCAAATGAGAGTAAGACGCAGTAATTGGTACGCAGATTTAATCCTAAAATAAATTCTTACATAGATGTATTAAAAAAAATTAGACACAAAAATATATATTCAAATTGTGTTAAAATTCGAACGTTTCGGTCGAACATTTGGGATCATCCTCAGCCAAATACGACAGAAAAATCAGAAATTAGACATGAAGATTTCCTTGCACATCACTATAACAGAAGTGCAAGAAAATCTTCATGTTTTAATTTAATTTCTGCGCACCAATTATTGCGCCTTATTCTCATTTGTCTTGACATTAAAAAAATTTTTTTTTTAATTTGAGAGTTATTATTAAACTTCTTATCAATAGAAATCATTATGATTTTTTATGTAATCACTGGAAATCATCATAAAATCTGTGATGAAATCATGTAATCACCATGAAGTCTGATGAAATTAGTATGAATAATTATTCTAAGGTAGCAAAATGTAAACAATATATGCGATAATAATAAATAGAAATTGACCGAGTTAATGTAACAACATAATATAAGAGAGCATCTATGGATCGGTTAAAGTTGAAAGTTACGAATAATATAATATTCTAAGTTCATGAATTTAATTAATCTCAAATGTGATTGTGCGCCGAACATTCGGACATTAATAACACAATCAATATGAGACGCTAATAATCGCGATTCAAAATCAATATCAAGATCAATATCGAAATTAATATATGCGATGTTTTGTACACAGGTGATGTAATATATATTCGCTTTTTTGTATATACATATAGAACTCTAGGGATACAAATTTGTGCATCAAACGCATAGAATAATCCCACAACGCAATAGATGTAATAAGCTTTGAGTCATAAGATATTAGTCAATCACAGTCGAGTGTAAGGAGAATACTCAATCATGATTGGTTGATTTCTTATGGTTTAAGACTTGTTACACCTAGAGTGCGTTTACTTTTTACGCTCACGCGCTGTAAGCTTCATTCTATCTTTATTACTTACTACTTGCGGAAAAAGGATAGAATGAAGCTTACAGCGCGTGAGCGTAAAAAGTAAACGTACTCCTATTGTGTTATGGGACTGTTCGAGACTTATGCACACAAGCACGATTGCGTACATATGGCTCGGCGCTTAGATCTGCCGCAGATAAAATTTCTGTAACAGTAACCTTAAAACGTGAAACTTAAGCCGATGAACCAATCAGGGTATTGCTTTAGATCTACGTACTCTAAAGGAAATAGAAATAGCAGTAAACTATCGCCTTATAAGGCGAGTTTCAATCGGTAGAAATTAGCCTTATTGCGAGATTGTGGATAAGTTTACTTATTTCCATTTCCGTTAGATTATGTAGACCTAAAGCAATATGATTGGCTCATCGGCGTAAGTTTACGTCTTACGATCACTGTTGCGGAATTTTGTGCGGCAGCTCTTACGCACAATATGCGGTAATCTCAGCTGCAGAGACGCTTTAGTCCACAAATGCAATAGAGTAGTAAGCCTTAAGCCTTAAGAAATTGATCAATCACAGTCAAATGTGAAAAGAATCGATTATGATTCGTCAATTCCTTAAGGTTTACTATTCTATTGTGTTTGCAGGGTTACGGCATAGACATAGTCTAGTTAGACCGAGCATATGCAAGACAAAGATATCGATTTCTGGCGCGTGCGAGGAGAAAACATAGTTAGATTTTTCGTTCTTTTTCTAACAGATGAGTGGTAGGAACGTTAGAGAGAGAATTAAAAATCCAATTGTATTTCTTCCTTCTCGCAAGTGCCATGTCTTTCAAAGTGCGTTCTGTTTCACGCATAATGCGTATATGTATCATTTTATTCCTATTGTTCACTAAATATTAAAAATAAATAAATGATATATCACGCGTAATCAAGTGTAATCATATGAAATCAAATGAAATCATGTAATCGGTGGGACAACATTTCAGCTAGTTACCCCCTTGATTGCTACCTAATAAAAATCGTAATTTATTTCTTCAAAGTCACACAAAATTGTAATTTATATAGATTTTTAAAAATTTTTTAGATGTACATAGGATGATATTCTATACAAATTAAAAATCTTTTTTTATTTTTTTATTTAATTACAAGAACAAGAATTACAGCTAGGTTGTACACAAAATTGTTACGTCGTGGCGAACCGCCAAATTAAATGTTTATGTTTTTATTATTTAGAATACTTTTCTTTCGCATAAAAATTTGTACATACTCTACAATAATTATATTAAAACATGCAAAAAGTTTGAAATCGATAAATATTAATCTTTTTTATGAAAAAAAATTGCGGAAGATCATCTAGTTTTCGGTCTCCTAATGTAGCAGAACCTTTTAAATTATAATTACTATTAATATGGCAAAGCATAGCTAGTTATGGTAGAATAAATTGTTGTAACTTTCATAACTGTGTTTATATATACTGTTGTTTGTATATATAATATTACTATAATATTTATGTTTACTCTATTTCACATTTTTAGTAAATATACAGAAAATAGTGATTTTTATTCCTTCAATCTTTTCTTGCAAATTAATATTTTTTGTTTACTTTTATTTTATTAAAATAATAGAAGATTAAAAAATTAATTATATTTATATTTATGATAGTATCAATATACATACTTTCCATTGTTTGAGAGTTTAATACATTTAATAATAATTAACATATTTAAAAAATACAATTGTTCGTTACAATCTCCTCCATATGTGCGGTAGATTATATTACGTAATTTTTTAATATTTTTATTAATATGATGTGAGTTATACAAGTTATAATATTAAATAAAATATATAACAATATTAAATAACATATAATATATAATAATATGATATAGATTTAGATAGCTTTTAATAAATCTGTTTGCGGAATTTATCCAATTTACTAATTGACTACAAAAAAATTATTTTAAAAAAGTGAAATAGCTCTTCCTAGTCACGCAAAAAACAAATTCTCCTTAGTTTCATTGTATCTTTTTTATATACAAGTCTTGTTCATGACCAAATTTGCTCTAAAATTATAATATAAATTAACCATTAATATACTGTACATAAAATGTAAAAAAGTACTTTAAAAAATAAAACTGAGCAATTATATTTTAAAAATAAGCTATTTTTATCACATAAATATAATTTTTAACTAAATGCAATAAACAAAAGAAGAAAATAGTGATTAAATATTTTATTTAGCGCGATTACGAATATGTGGAAATAGCAGAACATTGATAAATAATGCTAACAACGAGATTAATTTGATTAAATCAGAAATTTTCTGAAGATAGTGATAATTTTCTAAATAATAAATAAAAAATTTTTGGTTTGTCGCGATACAGAAATATAACAGAAATGTATAAGGAAAACAGCGTTTCGCTTTATACGTATTAATGCATTTAAAGTAAATGTTACTAAATAATGATGTGGCAAACCGTTATTGATTTTCAGTTAAAATGCAAATGTATAGGATCTTAGATCTATCTATCTTTTTATTTAGGTATTCCTTTATGTTGAAGCGTAAGGGCACAACCACAACTTTATCTAAAATTCAAAATGACACGTCTACACAATAAAACGTTGACATAATCGCGCGTGTATGTTAGAATATGCATATAGACACGTTAATTTATAGCTCCAGCCATTTTCGCGTATTAATTGCGTTCAATCGCATTACGTTTAACAGTGACATCGCTATTTTACGCTCATTACGAGTGATTACTGAAAACCGTGGAGAGGCGATGCACAGCTGCGATGATGAGCAATAATGTAAACGGATCGCGCCACAATTACACAAATTAAATGACATTATTGTCGCAAATTGTTCTTAAATATTTCAGTGCACACCGAACATCCGTCGGCGTCAATGTTGTACCAACTGAGATGTAAATTGGATACATGATGAATTCGATATTGCTGCATAACAGCCGGCAGCATTTCTCGTGTGTATGTACAAGCACGTTCTGCATCGCGGCTAAAACCAATACGCACGCTCTGCAGTTATCCGGGGTATCTCTCTCGATGTTATGGTAGATGCAGGTGACCCGACCTATATTTGTATCTGGGGCAAGTTTCGAAGAGAATGTGGCTATTAAACAGCTCCACTTCAACGTGGTCTTGCCCGATCGATATTCACCCTCTGTCGATTCTTCGCTATTCTCAATTCCATTTAATTTGAACGGATTATAAAGAGGAGCGTGCTTAGAAGAATCGATATTAGTCACAAAAATCGGCTAACTTAAATCAATAGGTTTAATGATTTATCGTTATTAATTCGCGAGAAAGCAATTACGCGCTCATAATCGGATAACTATAATATTTGCGTGTCTGTTAATAGCTTCGTTGTAAATTTTATCGTGTTTAGTAGTTTCGTGTTTAGTATTTTCACATATGCATCGTCCGTTTCCATATCATTTTTATTATTTAATATTTCTCGTTGGAAAATGTGACTATTCGCGCACGTACATTACTTTTAACTCAGGTTAATTTACCTTTTCATTTGAACTTAAATTGACGTGGTTAAGAAATAAACGAGGAAAAGATTTTCACTGTCCTTGGGCAAATTCTGGTATAAAAAGAGATTTTTAAGGTTAAAGAAGGATCAATAAAATGGATTTTTGAATCTATCACCGATCAGTCTCAAAGTGTGTCATTTTATTTCTCTATCCAAAGCTCATAATGCTAAAATGGTTTTTTTCAAACATGATTTGATCCGGAGGAATAATTATTTTTAAGTTTCCATTTTACATGGGTTTTTGTACTTTAGAGTAAATCAAGATGCGCAAGATATTTCATATTCTAAATATTGTTTGCGCAAGATCAAACTTTCCTAAAAACTGCACATATATATGTACTATTACATATGTCAGAGCCATCATTTTCCATGAGGTATTTGTGATCTTCAAAGAAACGCTTATTTTTTACAATTTTTTTTACGTTAACTCTAAAATATTTTACTTTATAAGCTTTGTGTAGCAATAATTTCCACAAAATAAAATAAACAAATTGAAAATGCATAAAATACACGAAAAAATATTGACCAATGAGGAATAAGTATGATATATAGGTATAGTATGATATATAAGTATGATATATGTACCTTTATATAATTCTTACGCAATTTTAAAATATATATTTTAAGATAAAATATATATTTTTCGGGAATAATCTCTTTCACAATGAAATCTATAGAAAAAATAAATCGAACGAACTTAAAGAAAAATATGTTTTCAAGAACGAGCAGAATTCTTGAATGAAGTAAATAAATAATGACCAATAAAAGTGTAATTTTAGACAGATTTTCCATTTGGGTCTCATACGATTCTAAGATATTTCGGGATTTTCTGGGGATGATCTTTTCAATATAGAAACTACAAAAAAAAAATGAATCAAACAAATTAAAAAAAACATGTTTTTAACAGCAAGCAGAATTCTTGGATAATGTAAATAATAACACTAGACCACAAAAAAAAGCATTTTGTTCCGGAACAAAGACCAATTGCTTCCTACATACATATTCTGATGTGCTGAAACAGAATCTGTTTCCCGAAAATTCGTATCTCGTCACATTTATGAGATACACGTAGTAAGAAAGTCCAAAATCACACAATTCACATTGCAAATAAAATAACGCAGATTATAAATTCTTATTCACGTAGAACCACAACAATGGACAATAAACCAATCAAATCAAATTAACTTAAACCCTCAATCCCTAAACCCTAAACCCATACACTTCAATTCATATAGCCTTGAACAAAATCTTGAAATGATCCGGCCAGTGAAGGCAAGATCTCTAAATGATCCGGACAATGTAGCTTTATGATTAAGAAGTAGCAGATACTAGCAAATAGTAAAATCAGAAGTAACTTAATGAAACGTTTAACCATTCATAAATATCTAAGAAAATATTTTATCTCAATAATAAGGAAAGCTTCACACAGCTCGAACTATGGAACAAGAATGAAACGAAATCGCTGAGATCGTTGAGAATAAATACAAAAACAACTGAACGCAGCTCAGGCGCAGTTCATCGTAGGTGGCAATCTTTTGTTTTCTATTTTACAAGTTTTAACTGACTTTTACCTTTCTTCCTGTTTTTTTAAATAAATTCACTAAAAAAACAGGATTATATTCTCTAGGATCACAACGTAAAAGAAATTGTAAAAATAAGTCTCTTTTTGAAGGTCAAGTACCTCACGGAAAATGATGGCTCTGACATACGTTATATATATGCATATATATAGTGCATATATATGTGCAGTTTTTAAGGAAGTTTGATCTTGCGCAAGCAATATTTAGAATATGAAACGCATCTTGATTTATTCTAAAATACAAAAACCCATGAAACTTAAAAATGATTATTAAAAAATTCCTCCGGATTAAATTATTAAAAAAAAAATCATTATGAGCCTTGGACAGAAAAATAAAACAACATACTTTGACTAAACGATGATGGACCTAAAAATCCATCTTATTGACTCTTCTCCTTTCATGATTTTTTTAAAGGAAAACTATCAAACATATAAATTTAAGATTTTAAGTACGCATATACATTTATTCATGTTTTAACTATATGTATGAATTTTTAAAAGTTTCTAAACTATAAAATATTGTCAAAATTATAAACTGTTATGCGTATTTTTTGTCTTAAAATTATATAGTAAATAGTAATTAGGAGGGTTTCTATCCCCCCCCCCCCCCCCGGTCTGAAATAAATAAATCACAATTTTTAGTTTAAATGTGAATATTACCTGTACTAGAATCAAGTTAATATCTTTAGAATTTGCATTTTTTTTTTAATAAAAAGAAGAGCAAGAGTTTTGATAGTAGTTTATAATTTTAACTCTTACAATTAGTATGATTGGGTCATTCGTTCGTGAATTTCTTTTCTTTGAAATAGGAGCATTACTTTGGAATATTATTTTAAAATACTTGATTAAATGGTTTTTATCCTTTACCTTTTTTTTAATACACAACTGTATAAATACTTCTTAAAAATATTAAAATATATATAAGAATCATTTAATAAATTTTATTATAAAAGTGATGAAAATTAATCCGAGACGCGAACGATTTTTTGTACGTAATACCAGATCGGAGAATTATCGTGTACTAAAAATTAAGAATATTGAACTTAAAAGTTTTCAAAAATTTATTACATAATTTAATTAAGAATAAATATGTATCAAACCAAAATCTAAATTAACTTTCTATGTTTAATAGCGTTTTTAAAAAAAAGAAATATATAATTTATCTTGAAAATCGCTTTTGTAGACCAGAACTCTCCCTTAGTCTATTTAACCCCAGAATGACGAATGCCTTTCGTATTGCTCGAAATTTCGTATAAATCAAACGTCGTTCGTGGCTGATGCCAAAATCGATCAGAGATAGTATCGGCTTCATTCTATGTGTAACCATGTCGTGATGGTACAGTGACGTTTCTTCCTGCGAGTCATTTCGCGATACTGCTGCTCTATGTATTAGTTTCCATGTATCAATCAATTGCTGGAACGATTCAATAATACTTATATACAGTTAGATACATGTATAAATAATATTAAAATTATTTTCAATAGAGTTTTCCTGTAGCATAAAAGAAATCTAAATTAGGATATAAATTAGGATATTTCCAATCGATTTGCTGCGCTGAAATAAATCGCGTTAAAAATCGTGTCCGCGTAGTTCCATGCCATTACACAGAATCGCTCTGTGTATTAAAGTTCTCAGATTCATCAGAGAACGATTAGCGATGCCACTTTTCAGACCGATTAACACGCTTGTCGCATTAACGCGACGACGCTCGACCCAAATTGACGTCGTTAACCGACTTGCTCAGCATAACGGCGCGGATCTCTCGAGAGATCGCGTATACCGAGTTTCTGTAAAATCGTAAAAGTGCAAAGCACCGTCGGCCCTGAATGGAGAACGCCTTTGTCGTCGTGCGGCCGCACGACCGATGCGATGTGACATTCCGCCCGCGGAGCGATGTTCGTACGGCGCTTGGCTCGTGCACGAGAAAATGCATTCGCTTATCCTCGGTACATGCGTATACATGCACGATGCAACAAAGGTATCGGTGGTCGTCTACAAAGCGGCGTCAATCTTGTCGAGATACCCTACCATCACCCCCGTCTCTTCCCATCGAGTCCTCATCTTCCTGCAGCTTACATCACATACATAACGCGTAATATCTTTTCATGTACAGAATCGAAACGTTTTATTGTCCCTCGCCAACGGCGACGAGACTGCTCTTGCACAGTCATACATTTCCGGACAATGCAAATGTGAAGATAACTATATGTATCGCTACTGCAGTATTCTACGATTGCATTATATTGAGTCCAATGTGCAAATGTGTGCAGCCGCTAATTCTTCTTGTCGTTTTATTGTTTTTGTTATAATAACGCTCTCCAAAAACTAACCAAGAAAGAGCAATTAATGATACTTTCGCTGTACAGTTGAAAAATTTCTGTTAAATTTAATATATTTCATGTGTTCCAAAATGGTCACATAAATTTTTATTAATATATGAAGTAAATAAATAAATTGATAAGTATAAAATTTCCTATTTTAAAGATGATCATTTTATCATCAGTAATAATTGCTTATGCAATTTAATTTGTGATAAGATAATAAAGTGAAATTTTTACAATTTTCAATACAATACTGAACAAAATAAAATTTTTATTTGAATCCAATTCTCGAAATTCACATTTGGTCTTTTTACTTTGGTACCCTTTAATACCCTTCACACAATGAAGTTAGAGCTACTACATTTAAATCTCGAAAATTTTCAAGTTGTTTTCTTCACAATTGAATTATGTTCGAAATTGTATCTTACCCTATTACCCTACAGCTTTAATTTAGAATTAAAATCATTAAGTTTCAAAATCATTAAATAATTGGCGCAATTTGTTTGAATTGGAAATTAAAAATTTATTTAATTGTAAAAATTCAAAATTGTTAGGCATCAAGATTCACTTCGAATAGTCTTCTTTGCTCATTTATATTTAAATTGTGTTAACAAGACGAATATGTTAGCAGTACAAATATCATATATAAAATTAACATAAAAAGTAATGCTTTGATCTGATTTAGAAGCAAATTTCTTCATTAGCAAACTTCTTAAAACTAACATTTATGATATGTTAAATTAACATATTTATTTATCTTAGAATTTAAATTTTAAAACTATTTCAGTTTTTATGTTGGTTATTTAATTACTTATAAATTATGTTATTTTTAATACTAAGAAAAAATGTTTTAAAGTGGTTTTTTAGTAAATCAAATTACCACAGAAATGTCTAATTTTTTAATATAATAAAGTTAAAGTACCAAAATTGACGTGACACGCTTCTTTTACTAAATGCACACAAATCTTATCATAGACTTTTCTCAAAAATGAGATTATAATAGTTCAAAAAATTACTTTTTTTAATGGTCACAAAAAAGTAATAGGTTAATAGTAATAGGTTAACGGCCATTCTGGATATTTACGCGTATAAATTTAACTTAGAAAAGTAAACGTAATCTCATCTTGTTTTCGTTCGATGAAGATGCAGCTCTTTTGATTTACTATCATATGTTTCAAACTATTTCATTAAAATATACGTAGTTTTAATATTAGGTGTTGGAATTAATTCGTAGCGTTTTACAAGTGATGGGAAGTACTTTCATTAATGTATTTTTTAATGCTCATGTGAAATAAATAACATTCTTTCATTAAAAAACGCTACGAATTAATTCCAACACCTAATATTTTATCCAAATTATGTAGATATTATAATTTTAGGTGGGGCACTTGTTGGTGAGGCACCTCAAATTTTCGCACTTTACTAGAGAACTACCTTAAGTACCAATTTAATACAAAACATTAAAATAATACAATCACATTATATCAAATTAACACTCGGCTAAAAGTTTAACACAAAAAAATTGTAACCATTTTAACACAAAATGTTTTTACTGTGTAACTCATTTTTACTGTATAACTCGTCTTATTATAAATATAAATGGACTTTCCAGATACCATAGATACGTTACATTAGCTTTAATTATAGTCTAGCAGGCTTAACTGATTTTACAATAAAATATCATCATATGCTCAACACACACACACACACACACACACACACACACACACACACACACCCACACACACACACACACACACAAACAATGATCACAATTATGCAGAAATTTATGGCGCGATACGCAATATTATCATGCACATATATGCATATCGTGTAATGATAAATACATCATGCGATATACTGCAAGACAAACTTGTTGACAAATTTGCATCTCCAGCTTTGCACAGGTATAAGAGCAACTACGGAAGTGACGAAGGACGGGAAGAAAAACGCAAGTCCCGGCTTCGTCAGGTATTCCGTTCGCACGATGAACATTAGTACGGCAGTAGTACGTTTGAGCAGGTATTTCGCGAAATATTCTTTGCTTGCTGCATTAATCTTTTAGAATTATCCCTACGAAACGCGATAGCCTCGTAATTTTCTTACGTTTTACATCGGCCCTCTGGATTTCTTGCATATGCAGCAATAACGAAGCATTTGCGAACTTTACGCATTTGCATATATTTTTTATTATAATAAATGTGATACATATATATTCTTACATGTACGAGTATATACTTTTTATCAATATATATGTTGTTTCTCTTATTGACGGCACAAAGATATAAAAGTTTTTAAGAACATTTCCTTGAATTTTTTTCAAACACGCATGAATCATTTAATTATCTTGTGTTTAATATTGATTCTTCCTTCCCGAATACTCATAGATAAAATTTATGTTACGAGAATGAGATTTTTCCTGACATATTCCTAAAATTTGTCGCATTTTTTTTCCTTCGTCAAAATGACGTGGATTTTGTTCCTATCCGTGAGGCATCTCTCATTCAGGCTGATGGACAATTTTCCGTGAGCCATAAGTGCTGCCTCGCTTCTGTGCTTTTTATGATGTCACATCCAATCGACGTCTATGATTGGTCAATAGCGCGACCCCCTGTATAAATGACCGTCCCGTGATCCTGACAATTCTGATATTATCGGTGCCTTGCAGCTATTGCTATCGAAAAAGATTTGATTTATTATTACCAGTGGCAATTTTCCACTGCAAAAACAAGCCTGTACTTACAGACAAACGAAGAAACGTTTACTAGAAGCACTTTATAGAACTCAGATAGTTTGATGTTATAATATACAAAAATGTACAAATCGTCTCCTTTTCATAGCATTAAAAAAGGATTTTTGCTCAAAAAGAAGTAAGTAAAAGAAATAGTGTTTTTTATAAATTTTTAGTTGCTACGATAAAATTATCGGAGAGTTCATAGGATTTAGAAAATATTTTGAAAATTGAGTAAGAATATTAAAATTTGGATGAATACATTATGTTTGTACTTAATTTTCAAAATGTTTCTCAAACGTTATGAACTTTTAAATAATCGTATCTAGGAGGTTAAAATTTACAAAAAATACTATTTCTTTTAATAAAATTTTACAAAAATTAATAGGTAATAAAAGAATCATAGAAGTCGAAATTAATGCGCAGATTCAATAAGAATCGTTATTTTATTTTAGTTCGACATAAGTGTTAAGTTATAATAATCGTTTAAACATCAAACGACGTGTGTTTCAGCTCCGTATTTTGAATCAGCGAATCAATAAAGCGATACCTCAATTATTCAAATAAAACTGTAATTAACATTTACGCATCTTGTCTCAAAATAAGTTTATCATACGTTTGGTGTGTCCATTAAGCAAGAAACCAGTGCTAAAAATTTCTTAACTATTATCTATTTGTTATTACAGTTACAAAATCGTTGACGGTCATATGAAACACAACTCATATCCGCTCGCAAGAAACAAAGTTAGTGTCAAATCATAATCAAAAATCGTAATGATTTTCATCAATTTTTTATAAATTTACATTGCATTCTAGATATAACTAATATATGCAGGGTGTCCCAAAATAATCGCCAAATATTTCATGAGCAGGTAGAGCGAACTAAACTGAGTCGAAAAGTCCTCTACCATTTTGCAATTTTCGCAACAATTAAGAAAATATTCATTACTAAAAATTGTCGAATATTGGTTTTCAATAACTTTTTACTCAAATTTTACCAACTTTACAAAAAAAAACACTAAGAAACAAAAATTGTTTATTTTTTCTCATAGAGCTCTAAGAAATTTTTAGAATTTTTTATCAACTTTTTAATACTGCATTTATTTTATTTAATTATTTTTATCTAAGAAAATACGGTATTAAAAAATTTTTTAAAAATTCTCAGAACTTTATGAGAAGAAAATTAAAAATTTTTGTCTCTTGTTTTTCTGTAAAGTTTATAATATTTGAGTAAAAAAATTATTGAAAACCAATATTCAGCGATTTTTAGTAATAAATATCTTGTTAACTATTGCGAAAATTGTAAAATGGTAGAAGACTTTTCATTTTTCGACTCAGTTTAGTCCGTTCTATCTATACGTTTTGTCAAAACTTATCAAATATCCTGTATATATAAATTAATAGATACAATTAAATGATTGAAAATTAAATGTAAAAGTAAAACATGCCACTACTGCTTGACGTCTAAAGTTGAAAACTATTCCTTTTACTTACCCTTGTTGGGCCAAATCGGCTCTTTTTTAATATCTTCTTTTATTAATTTTCCGCAAAGTCTAGAATATATTTTTCGTAGAAATTTTAATCTCGCTACTTTTAACAGAATTATTCTTTCAATTTAAAAAACATCTTTGTCATTCAAGAAACTTTTCACATATGTATAACTTCTAATGGATTTTTATTGGAAGTATAAAATGAAATTTCGTTATGGAAATAATCGGGATATAAACACAGTTATATTATCAATCCCTCGTGTATTTCAAACTTTTATCGTGATTACGTATATACGACCACGCGACGATCGCGAGTAGTCATATTTGCATTACCAGCGCAATTTCAGATGTATCCGGTGATTTATCGTCGATAGATGGCAAAGTGGAACTTTTAAATCGATCGTTCGCAGGTCATTATTGTGACCCACTAGACGATTGGAGAAAATTGATAGGTTTCGTCACGGAACAAGTCCCTTCCGAGGGATCTTTGCAAAGTAATCGAAGGTTACCACGGCCAAATATTAATTGCTCGACTCAGAGACTTTTGCTTAACGGCTGGTCCTCGGAGAAAGATTGGGGACAATAATTTAGGGGTAGAATGTTGTAAATTTCAAGTTAAAGTCTAACTAGGAAGGAATTTACGTTCGCGGAATACCTTCCCTTCGCTTCAACTCTTACTCCCATTTTTCGCCGCTTCTTTCATTTTCTCTTTGCGTAAAAAAAGCGGTAAAAAAGCAGTAAAAAAAAACGCCAAGCGAGAGCGCATACAAATGTGGATTTAAAGATTCAGTACTTCGTAAAGAGCGCTACGCAATTATTCCGTTCGTATTCAGTACTTTTCTTTGTGCATATTTATGAAATGTGGTAATTTTTTGTTCATGCAATATAATTACTATCGACTCGCAGTTTTTGGCAAAGTTTATTTTATTTCATAAAACGAAGGCTATGAATTTATATTACACGTTAATTATTCTCTCTCTCTCCTCCCCCCCCTTCTCTCTCCTCTCCTCTTTTTCTTCCTTTTCTTCTCTCTCTCCCTCTCTTTCGTGTACCGTTAAATAAAGACTAAAACGTTTCTTCTATTTGCACTTAACATAATAAAAAATTATAAGAAATAATAAGAAGTAATAAGAATTTAAAAAATCTATGATTTTAATATTTATAAAATTTTAATATTTATAATATTTATAAAAATTTGATTTATATTAACATGTTATATTAATGCCAAAACTATATTAATGCTAAATTATTAAAAATCACATCATAATTATAATAATTAAAATTATGGATATAAATGTTTCTTAAAACGTGGATAAAATTACGAAATAAATTCATAAACTCTATAAAATGTTCATTTTTTTCTTTCACTCATAAATATATTTAAAACATATTGAATTAATCAGTAACTGGTACAGACAGACACACACATACACACACACACACACACTCGCGCCCGCGCGCACACACACGCACATACAAATAAAATAATTATTTTGTACAAACGCATTATATAGCGATTCATAGTATATATTTTAAATCCGGTAGTAACTCTTTTCTGATGAACGCAAAATGCAGAAACCAGAAAATTCAATTCAGTTTCAAACGTGAATAAATGTTTGAGTACAAATGTGTAGCATTGCTAAATGTATCATCATTGGCGCATGAATATCAGGTCAACACAAACGATATTGACTGTTTCCATAACTGATTAAAGTGAGATGTTTTTAATATTTTGAGACTACGAAACGATATTACAAGAGCGAAAGAAAGTAATTGATTACGTACTTACTTACGATTTAATTAATTTTGCATATACAAGATCTATGAAGAGCATTACCACTTCTATATTTGGGACGGTTCAAAACTATTAAAATCCGCGAAATACGTGTCCAATGATTTCCCAACTTAAAAATTTCAAATGGAACCCTCCTTATTGTAGCATATTATTTGAAAGGGTATAAAAAAGGAAGCTTTTGGTTCAATACGGAGGCTGATACATTTACCCGTTTGGAAGTTATTTAGCGTTAAAATTTGAAAAATTTGTTCTTACCTCCAATATGTTTTTTGTGTTGGATTTATTGCGGTAACTGTTTAAAACTATTCAAAACCGTTTATTTTTTTAGCAGTAAAATAATCGATTATGAAAGAAGTGAACAATGTCTATTTTGAACAATTACCATAGAATCAAAAACTTTGTTTTTTAGTGCTCTTTCATATGATATACTACAATACACAGGGGGGGGAGAGGGTTCCATTTGAAATTTTTAAATTGAGGCACTTTAAAAGGGGAACCTTAGAAGCGGAACCTTCCCGACCGCATTAAAAAAATAGAAATTATCAAACACGTATTTTGCGGTTTTTCATAATTTTGAACCGTTTCTAAAATATAAGATAAAATATATGAATGGTAACAGACTTTATAGATATCCTGTATGTACAATCAGCCTGATTTCATTCACTGCTGAATATTAGCGTCTTCCAATTCCTTTTTCATTCTATATAATCTTTGGAAGGAAGAAGTTTGACATTAAAATGCCACGTTCGCCATGCGTGTTGGCGAATGTACATATATTCATTAATCATATATGAGACTTACAGTTTTTAACGCCAAATCCAAACGGCGATGGCAAAGATATTCGGAGATTTGCCATTGCCTTCTGAGAGATAGCGATCAAATAAAATTTGATGTTCTGGGTGGATATGATCCTGAATCTTTGGGCAGTCACGCTAAGCTCTGCGCCACGATCGCCAATATGTACAATATGTGTTCATAAATGATCAATTGAAATTGAGATAATAGCGTACAGTTGAAAAAGAATGTTAATAGGAACACGTTTTTCAAAGAAGAACGTAAGTATTTGTAGTTTTTTCAACTCAAAGTATTCAGAATTGCAATTAATAGTTAATAAAAGTAAAATTGTCTTCGAATATTTTATAAAATTACGTTAAATCTGAAAATGTATTTTTTCCGAAATAATTACATTTCTTTGTTGACGTGTTTTCTTCGTTGACGTGCAATTTTTTCAATCAACGCTTGAATTTATATTTATTATTACAGTTTGTTTTTAGAGTAAATTTTCACTGTTTAAAATGAGATTCCAAAGAATTTAGAAAGTATGTGTGTGCAAAGAGTTACAATTTCTATAACATGTTTATGAAACAGACTTCAAGTTAATCAATTAAGAATGAAGACTAACTTTATAAAATTTCATAAAATTATATAAGACAGTTGTAAAATAATCATATACAAAATATTTAAACAATAATAATAGAAAGTCGACCGATATATAAATAATGAAAATTATTTTGTCAAAGTGGATCTTAATGCCTAATAATATTTTTACGTGAATTTATATATATATATATATTTGTTAATTCATACAAACTGCAGACCGATTATTTATCAAACTTGAAACACTAAATCCTAAACCGAAAAATAATAATAAATTTAATTAATATACAATTTAATAATAATGATGCTATTTAATTTATTTGATATATAAAGCATTTTAAACTATTACAAAAAGTTTGCAAAAATATTTAAAATAATAATTTTTTAATATTTTGCTTGATGATATCAATAAAATAAAATGATATCAATAAAATAAAGGAATTTTATTTTTAATTATGCAAAAAACGCATTGATGTATAATGTCGTAAACAATTATTTTTATTTTAAAGAACACGATGTTATAAATCATACTTCCGTAACTCATCTCTTAAGCTTTACTATTTCGAAAATGTGAAAGAGTTTTGATATTTTTATTAGATATAATAAAAGTAGGGAACTCCTGAAAGGGAAATAGGGAATACTCGTGAAAGATAATCAGACTCGCTTTGTTCGTAGCATTTATGCGGATATATATACGCAGAGGAAAATGAAGCAATATTATTTTCAGTGAAATATTCTGAAAAGCGGCACAGCCGTAAGTTTTATAATGGAAGTTTCTGTGTTACATCTTCCGACATCTACTGCATAGAAATTGTATCTCGATGAACATAGTAAAATTAAACAGCGCACAAAAAAAGTCTCTATCCCAGAAGAAATCCTGTATCTCGCATCCTCTTCATTCTTGATACAAATTTTATATATTATATAAATATGCTGGCATGTTTGTAAATATTATTAAATATGACAATACATTTTCAATGTATTGCACTCTCAATATTGCACAAAAAGTATGATTTTGCTAAAGTATCTAAAAATTTACTATTAAGTATAGATTTGAAAATAATTTTCGCTGTACTACCAAATTCCTTAATTATGTAAAATATTTAAGCATGATAAGCAATATTGCAAAAAGTTTTTCTAGCAATCACAGCTTGAATGTTCTACATAATTATTTTAATAGTTCAACAAAATTATTTTCACAGATCTGTATCTAGATAAATTTTTAAGTATTTCAACAAAATCGTTTCTTTCGTATGAGAAATATTAAATTACAAGTGACAATCTATGTGTAATGACGACAGTTCGCGGTTCGGGATAAAGAGAAAAGTGAAAATCAAACGTGAAAATCAAAACTTGATTTACTCACGTAGATGCATGATCGTGTCCGAACAGATCCGCAACGATTAATACGCGTCCACTTGCATGCACATATTCTGATAATACAGCCGGTAAAACCGCGTAGCGCGCGTCACACAAAAACGATATCGTTGTAATTTTTATTAGAATCACCACGATCGTAACTTTACAAGGATATTAATGTCGCATTTGGCGCCGAGTCACGTCGCGCGTTGGCTACTCGTTACGCGAGATTTTTGTGGAAACGAGACACCGGATTAACGCGTAATGCATTACAACATACATTCATAATGTATTCCGGAAACGACATGAGGAGAGAGTGGGCATGAAAGAGCCGATTTTTTCAAAATATGAACAAAAAATTTAATCTGGTGTTAAACAAATATAATCGCTTTCTTACTTAAGTGTATTCATTTATCTATAAGATTCATTTAACAGAAAAATAATATATAGTCATTAACAGAGATTTTTAATCACCATTTTTCCATAAAGAAGAAATTCAGCTCTTTTAAAACAACGTGATTTTGAAAAAGCCAGTTTTGACACAACCAAGTAAATTATATAAACTTTGATATAAATAAAATCAAAATGTCAGCCTTTAATAAATATTATTTATTTACAAAATTAATGTGAAAAATAGAAAATATAATATTTCAAATTAAAAACATTTATTGTAAAAGAAATAAAAATTTCTCTTATTGTCACATGAAATATGAGCCCAGTCAAAGTACATTTGCACTGATACCAGTCTTCATTACTTACAGAATAATCTATTAAATATGATAGATGATTGAAAAGAATGAAATATGGAAGTTGAAATCGGTAAAATGCTTCAGTATAACTTAATCTACAAACAGAATGCTCTTTTCTAAAACAAAAATACATGAAAATCTATTTATTTATAAATATGCACAGAGATACTCCTCAAAGAAGGAGATTGCATCTGAAGATAATCTTATACGGAAGTGTACTGACAGGATCATATATTGACGTCAAGTGACGATGTATTGACACTGAATAAATGAAAGTGGACTGATTATTAGTACGATGTATTTCAAAAAGTACTGACGTACTAAAATTGCCCGAATTGTACTAAAAACGTAGCAAGTCAATTGTACTTAAAAGAACATCTCTGGGTATGCAATGAAAAAGCTAGGCAAAGCAATAATAGAACTGGCTTTTTCATAGCTCTAAATATCGATTCTTTCATAACATTATGTATGTGTAAAAAATCTAATCACAGAATATCTGATAAATCAAAATAAACAAAGAATTTGTAATTACATTCTTAGTTATAAACAATAAATAAATTAGTTATAAATGTCAATAATTTAGAAACGGAAAGATAAAGGGCATACATCACGAACGCAAGATATCGTTAGCGAGTAGTTATATTTGATTACAATAAATTATAATCGAATTAAAAATTAAATTAATAATTAAATATTAATAATTAAATATTACTTGATTAATTAAATGTTTACAATTCGTGTTTCGAGTTATAAAATATAGACAATTAGTATTTGTGTTACAGTCAACTTATGTGGATTAATATCGAAAGTGAATAACTTGTTGTAATAAAGTACTTGTTAAGATGTTCTGCCGAATTCTCATCAACTGTGTGATACACAGCTTTATATACCCAACATGTATCGAAGAAGAAATGGTATTATGTAAGGGGAGTTATGCTAAGCAAAAGGAAAGAATATCTCTGGTAATTTTTCCCTATCTCTGCTTGTTCAGACCGTCAATTTATTTTAGTCAATTTGTCCCGAATATTCTCTTGCAACTTTCTTAAAAGAAATTATTGATAAAAGTATAAAAAAGGAATTTGGCTACATAAAAAATGATTTTGAATTGATCAATAATTTAAATGGTATTTCATTAGAATCAAATTACAAATTAGTCTCCTTTGATACTATATCTATGTATACTAACATTCCCACAGAGTTAGTCATAAAAAGTATTGAAAAAAAGAGAGATATATATACAAAAAATATAAATAAAAAAGAATTTCTCAATGCTATTTCCTTGATTATCAATTCAACTTATTTCAAATTCGATAATAAATTTTTCAAACAAATCTTTGATATGCCCATGGGTCTCCATTGTCACCAATCTTAGCGCATTTAGTAATTCAAAATTTGGAAGATAAAATTTTGTCCAACATTAATATCAATATTCCAATTTACTATCGATATGTGGATGATACTTCATTAGCTGTCCCAAACAATCAGATCAATGAGATACTTTAATTTCAATTCTTACCATAATAGATTGAGATTTACAGTTGAGCATGGGGATGACAATTCTATAAATTTCCTTGATGTTAAAGTGATATTGGATAATGGTTGTATCAAATTTGACATGTATAAAAAACCCATGAATTTAAGAAGATATCTAATCTTTATAGAAGATAGTTATAGATCGAACCATCCAATTCAACACAAAAGAGATAATAATTGGTCAGCTTAATAGAATTCTTTTTCTCTTACATCCTGAATATCACAAAAAAAATATTGAATGATAAACATTCTTCTAATTAATGGTTATCCTCTTGACATAATCTTTTCTACAATTAATAATAGAATTAAAAAATTAGCGAATAAAAAGAATTTATATGAAAATAATATTGTGAACAACAATAATTCCATCGATTACAATAGAAAAAAATATTTCACAATATCATACATGAATACAATTTTGGACCAATTTAATACTATAGCGGAAAAAAATAATTTTAAAATAGCGTATAAACCTGAATACTTTGAATCGTTTCATAAAATTAGGTAAGGATAAATTAGAAAAAATGGAACAATGTGATATGATATACAAAATAAACTGTCTTGATTGCGACTCTTCTTATGTTGGTCAAACAAAAAAGAAAGCAAAAACGCGAATCAAAGAACATAAAGCTAATATAAAAAGAAAAGATTCGCTCATTGCGTCAGACTGAATGTGATTACAAAATAAATTGGGACAATATTCAAGTGTTAGATAAAGAATCGTTTTTTCAAAAAAGAATCACGTCGGAAATGATATTTATTAAAAAACAAATTGATGATCTGAACAAGCCAGAGTGATACGGAAAAATTACCAGAGACATTCTTTTACTTAGCAATTCCCCCTACATAATACTATTTTATTCCATTTTACTCTCCTTCGATATGTTAGGTATAAAGCTGCGTATCATGATGAGAATTCGGCAGAACATCTTAAGTACTTTATTACAACAAGTCCACTTTCGATATTAATTAACATAAGTTAATTGTATACTTATGTATATTTTATAACTCGAAACACGAATTGCAAACATTTAATTAATCAAGAAATATTGTGATCATTAGAATCTGGAAATTTTGTGTTCAAGTAACAACTAAGTACGAACATTTGGACTATCGAAAAATTTGTAATAAAAGACGATTTCCTTTGGATAGTATTGTTGGACTAACATCAATATGTGGAAAAATGAAAAACAATTTTTAGAAACCGAGCGTTCTTACGTTATAATTAGACATGTTATAAGAAAATAAACTTAGATTAGTCGCCCATTGCGCGAAAAAATTTACGAATTGCTTATATACTGAAGATGACCTAATGTAAGGCCGAAACGTCTGTAATATTTAATTATTTGTAATTCGATTATAATTTATTGTAATTAAATATAACTACTCGCTAACGATATCTTGCATTCGTGGTGTATGCCCTTTATCTTTCTGATTCTTAGTTATGTTAATGTATATAGTATTCGATAAAAAAAAAATACTTGTTCCAGCTAATTGTAAATAAATGAAAAACTTGGAAATTTAACTCAAGAAATGTACTTTTTGTTATGATAATTTTGCATCTCTTATTACGAAAATGCCGTTTTGACGATGACTGTCAAATATGGACAACATAATTATCAAATGAAAATATTTTTAAATTTTTGGCTATATTCAATTGGCTGAAATACGAAATAGTTCTTTCAAAACATGTCTTTTTCATGCTCCCTCTCTCCTATTTGCTTTTAGTTTTCTTTCTGATTCGGAGACACGCTCTGAATTTGCGATAATCCTTCACACATTGAAAATATACAAAAATAATAGAAACGCCTTAGTAATTTCATACAAATATTATTAATTTAGATATACTATAATAACAGGGAGAAAAAGTGAAAACGCATTTGAAATGTGGTTTGAAAAGATAATCCTTAGTGTTTATATTAAGAGAGTCCCAAATCTCTCTCTTTTTCTCCTAGCTTCAACATTCTTAGTTTTTTAAAAATAAACTATAATTAAATATAAAAAATAAAAATTTAAAAGATAAAAATTTTATTTTTTAAAAGTCTAGAGATCTCGATGATCTAAGTTGATAAAGGACGCTTGTATAGAATGCAAGAGATCTGGAGGATTTGATCTCTAGCCAAGTTAATATTTTTCATAAAAAAGTTATTTACATATTTTAATATGTCATTTAGCATTGTTAAGATCGTCCGAAGATGCTTATAAGCATTGAATTATTAGTCAATTTAACTGTGATATTACGTACGATTAATTCAGTGGAGTTTGTGTTTCAAAATTGAAAAATCATTTCTGAACGCAGTTTAAAGGACTGTGTATACATACATATTGATTACACAGATATATGAATTTATCAATATCAGTTGTAGCAGAAAAATGATTTCAAGGGGTAAAACTTTTTATATATAAAGTAGTTTCCAACTTCTTTCGTTACATCTCAAAAACTATTTAAAATACAATATTAAAAGATATGTTATCTACCAACGTTCTACAGGGTCCGGCAAAATGATCTCCCACATTTTAATCTTTAATAAAAACGCCATTGTAAATGCTATTTTATTTTTATTAACTGAAAATTTATGCTATGCCATTTGTTTTTATTGAGTTTTGAAAATTACAAAGTCCAAGTGGCGACCATTTTTTTCGATACACATTCGAAGCTGATTTCTAAAAGTTTCCATCACTCGAGCAATAATTTGAGGCGATATTCCTGTAATTTCTTGGCGTATTGCTGCTTTCAATTCGTCAATGATTCGGAGGTGGTGTTGAAAAACCTTCGCTTTCAGATAGCCCCAAAGGAAAAAGTCACATGGGGCAAGATCGGGTGAACGCGCAGGCCACCCAACGTCTCCACGTAACGAGATTACGCGTCCTGGAAACATTTCCCTTAAAACGTCCATTGTCCTTCTTGCAATGAGCCGTAGCTCCATCCTGTTGAAACCACACATCCGAATGTTCAAGTTCTCTAAGTTTTGGTTCCAAAAAATTGCGTAGCATGTCGACATATCGATCGGCAGTTACGGTAACCGTCACGCCTCCCTCTTCAAAAAAATAGGGACCCCAAACGCCAAAAGATCCAACAGCACACCAAACGGTAACAAATGGGCTGTGAAGTGGCCTTTCATGGAGCTGCCGCGGATTCTCTGGTGCCCAGTAGCGAAAATTCTGCTTATTCACACAGCCAGACAGATGAGCTTCGTCACTCGTTATTAAAAGAGCATTTTGTGGGACGTTTTGAAGAATATCGTTGGAGCATGCTCGTCCGTCCAATTCATGACGACAACTGAAATGGCAAGGCGCGAGCTACCAACCGACTACGCTAAGCTCCCCCTCTCTTCAGTGGTTCGGGGACAGTGGCGGTGCAAAATGTGGGAGATCATTTTGCCCTGTACAATAAAATTATTTCTGAAATAAGAAATAAGATCCGACCGTGTAAAATGTACAACACACATATTGTAGACAGCGCCAATGATCGGTCAAAGTTAGATGTTCCAAATAATACAATATTCTTGATTTATAAATTTTAAAATATAATCGCGAGCTGATACGTTCGAATATATATGAAAATCAATTTGTCTCAGATATGATTATGCCGAAACGTTCGAATTTTTAAACACAAACAATTTGAGACCCTAGTAATACCCCTAAATTAAATAAGAAACTTTTTATTATTTTTATTTATCTACGTTAACAAATATATTTTTTAATACATTTTGAAAATATGAATTCTGAAAATAATTATTTTATTATCCGATGCATACGCAGTATAAATACAATTCAAATTACTACATTAATATGAACCCGAGTACGTTGCTGTGAACATTGTAGATGATGAAAAAACACATTAATTAAAACAGTACTTATATCATCTACCTGTATCGAAAAAAGTCAATTGATCTTAGAACATTGTAATATTTAACTTTTTTTCCTAAAATTTATTGTTTTGCCAAGTTAATCGATATGATGATTCTAAGATAAAATTTTTGTATTTATAATTTTTGTTTTAACATTAATTTTTAAACTAAGGAGAGTTAGAAGCTGAAATTTGAGCTTCTTAAATAAAAGAGAGAGAGAGAGAGAGAGAGAGAGAGAGAGAGAGAGAGAGAGAGAGAGAACAAGACATATATTTTACAGTAAACCGCATTTCAAAAAATCAAGTTTTTACTTTTGATCTGCTTTTCGTAAAGTTAATATGTTATTAATGTTCTCAGCAGAGTTTTCAATTGCTATGCTACGACATAGATACGACATGTGCTATAAAAATTTTAGAAAATATAAAGGGAAGCGACAAAATTTAGAAATAACTAAAAAAGCAAGTGAGGTGCAAATAAAGAACTGTATAAAAATTTAGATTATGTTTATTTTCATTTTAATCAAAGTGATATTCATCATTACAATAAAATAAAAAATTTTTAAATTTATTTTGTCTAACAACGTCGAAGAGAAGAGATATTGATCTTTCTCTCATCGTATTGTCTATTGCACTTTATTCACATTATTTAATTTTTTTGGACTGAACGCTATAATTATGAAAGCTGGAATGTGTATTATTTTTCGTTCTGGACATTAATATAAAATCATACATCGACGTTCTTTTGCTGTACAATTTTTCTAACAAGACGAAGATTCTTTAATTATTGATACTAACAGTTGACATTGCGAAGTGTATTTTCATTTGCCATGGACCGTATACAGTATAAGTTTTTACTTCTCTGACGAATTCTGTTGTATGTATTTTTTGTGCGTTCCGTTCAATTAACAAAACGAAGAATCCTTTTTAATTTTATTGATACCAACAATTATATAATTATTCAATGCGAAATACATATTTAATCTTCAATCGATTTTATGTTATGTTTTTTACCGTTTAGACATATTTTGTAAACATTTAATAATGATCCGATCGTGATCGAAACATTTGTTGTTGGTAGCCGACACGTTATTAAATTTCATAATTAAGTTATTAAGACTTTTACTTATCTACCAATTTTTATAGGTCAAAGTTGTTGTCTTATTAAAGTCCTTTTGCTTTTAACTTGTTTTTAAATTATTGAGCCATTATACTATGATATATTTTCAATAAAATAAAGTTTATAAAACGTAATATATAATAATTTAAAAAATATTTTTAAAATAAAAAGTATTTACTTTTCATTTCTAGATATTAGCAACATTTGATAAAAGATCTATGCTGAGCACTGAAACGTGTGCATTTAATATCAAATATATCTCGAAAAATTTAATTTACCGCAAATTAAAAGATGGAAAAACGTTGTTCTACAAAAACGAAGTAATTATTTTGTTTTAAATACAGTAAATTGATTTCGTTTAGATTTATATAGATTACTGACAAAATTTGATATACTTATAATTAGATAAAAAAAACTTTTTTTTTAGAAATTTTTCAATCTAAGATTTATGCGATATTAGTAAGATATTAAATGGTACATACATATATAAAATACGTGTGAAATTCGCTTGCGCTAAGAAAATCCGTATAAGTCAAGTTAGCGGATGAGCAATCACATTGAGAAATATCTTGATCGTTTGCAGGGGTATTTGCTTATGCAGTCGGTGCCGTCGCAACTTTTATTAGACGCTCTCTGTAACTACAGTTTTACAAGGCTATTAATATCGCGTCTAATGCGAGCAAGCCAATGATGAATCCTGTTACGGCGTCGCGAAGATAAATAATGGAACTTCCTTACGAAACTAAATGCGCCGGACTCGTGCATAATGCATTACTTGCAATTCCACGATGCGCAAGTAATTGCGGACGACAGGAGTTAGGTGAATTATTATTCTCGAGGCAGTGGCTGCCACTAGAAACTATTGACGACAGCACTGTAAATGTTCATAGCGACAATTAATCGGCGAATTAATAATTTATATCGGGATCGCATAAATTAATTACATCTTCTTATAGACTAAAATAAGAGACAGGTGAAATAACTATAGAACATACGAGAACTAAAAATATCGAATAATTTTATCTTCTAATATTTTATTCGGACTAAGTACAATAAAATGTTGTTTATCTTCGTCTTATACTAAAAATTTTTTAAACATCATATCTTTGTTAATTTTTTTTTAATGGTATACACAGACAAGCATATACAGACATTTTTTCAATCAGAGAATTTCTTGATCGTTATTTTCTTCTGACGTCTGAATGACAATAGTTAAGACAAATATTTTGAAGAAATGTGATGACAAATAATCACTGTGTAAATTAAAAAAATAATAAATGTTTACGATTGTAATTAAGTTGTTGTAAACTTAAAACGGCCGATAGGTAATCCTTACCTTTTGGAATCGTTATTGATGTTGAATTCAATGAGAACTAAATTGTTGCGCAATGCCGTTCTCCAAACATCGAGGCCATCGTTAGTTAGTCCCGCGTTTGCCACGTTTTATTTATCGAAACTCGAAAGTTGAACGATACACAGTCGACGGTTGAATTGAATTACATGTGACTGACATGTCCCAGTGGCACGACAATTCTGACACTCACCGGTCGCTGCAGTTTGTGATGCATGCATCGCTGCGACAAGCATATGGCACGGCCAAATGGTTCCCTTTTAGGGTCACAGCGTGTAATTCACTATACGCGGTTGCGTGACCTAACAGTTTGGGGAAAAACAACGGTTGCACGACGCGATCTCTAGATAATTAACAAATTAACAAATTGTTTCGTTTACTCTAGTGGACACTTCCGCAAAAACCTTGTTCGAATCGATGCATTGCACCATTCTGGATTCATATTTTATTGAATTATGTAACAGTCACGTGAGATTTCTAAAATGTGTGTTCTAAATGCTTGATTTTCTACCTTTTTTTTACGCGGAAAGAACGAGTTTACTAAAACATCAAAAAATTTAACTAAATAGATCTGAAAATTATTTTGTTAGTCTATCAAAATAATTATATAGGAAGCATGGTAATAATATTGCAACAATTTTTTATATTCTAGCAGCCAACTTGAGCGTTCTGTAATTATTTTGATAATCCAATAAAATTATTTTCAAATTTTTGTATATCTAATGTCATGAGTAGATATTATTAAATTATCAATTAGATCTCAATTTAAATAAATTTCGTTTCGGAAACTAAAGAGGCTTAACACAATAAGAGTGTATCATGTTAACAGCAATTGATAATTTACCAAGCGATGACGACGGTAATGGCTTTCAAATCGGTACTATATGTATAAAATTGATTTAGGATTCGATTTCATGTGTAAGAATCTTCTTCCACTTTTAAAAAAGACATAAGCAGAAAGTGGTGAAAAACCCCATATGGGAATCCTTTTTTATTTCTTCAGAATATAACAATTAGCAGAGCTGCTTCGATATTGAGAAGTCAGCAAATCAGTCTAGCTTTTTATAATGAATAAAATTTTATTAATCTAAAATTAGTAAAGAATTATTTGCATTTGCTAGGCCTTCTGACGCAATTTTTCTTACGTAATAATTGTAATAATAATTGGATTTGATGCAATAATTAATTGTAACATTGAATTTGCTAAATAAAAATAATCTTAATTTTAATCTCTTTAATCAGTTTGAGTTAATTTTTTAACCTTAGTTGTTAATTATTTTTCTCCGAGTTTTCTTACAATTAATCCCAAATAAATCTATACTCCTGTTACAGTCGAGCACGAAGACGATTATCCATAAATTAAACTTACTAAGCCGTCGCTGTCAAGTGTGGCGACAGTTTCAGTGAATCTCATGGGAGAATACAAATGTTTAATAATTGATACCCAAAGAGAGCGGACAAATCCAGGAACGGGACTTGTGACTTTTCTGGATGTAGAATATTTTATGCAAATGGAGGAGGAGGGGATTTCAAAATAACACAAATATTTTATCTCTTTTTTTGTATGTGCGAAATATATTTCTACACATCCTAGTTAAGTACTGCTTTTTGTCAAATCATTCAAAATCTTTTAAAATTTGTCAAAAATTAACATATTTTTTTAAATACCCCGAATTCTGATTGTGAAGTTCAACATCCACAGTTCTGGATGTGAACAACTCCATACCTTCTATAAGGAAGATCTACGGACGAGTCCAAATTAAAAGGATTAAATATCAAAATAAAGAAATATACAATTTAATTCTTAATCTCAATTTTTTTGCTCTCTAAATGAAATAATCTCAAATTGAAAATTAACCCTAAATATTCCCAAATTAATTATTACTAATCATAAACTGTTCCCAAATGAATTTGAGTTTAAAACCTTGATGAGAGCTGATGAAGGTCTACTGATGAGGACCTGAACTAAGGGTCGAAATATATATATATTTATTTACTCTTTCTTAATAAATTGCATTTAAATTATACTCGAACATCCTATGTTGGTTCATATCGGCATTAATTATTGTTTTAGATTCAATTATCTTAATCATATGTAAAGATATTAAGAAACATGATTACGCTGCATTAAATATGAAAATTCTAAATCTTTTCAAAATTCTTGTAGTTAAATATATTGATCCACAAAGGATATCTTAATTCAAAGAACATTGTTTTACAACATTAGTTAAATTTTCAGATATTTCAGCAAAATCGTTCTTTCCGTACTTATTTTTAAAGAAAAAAAAAGATAACAAGCTCCAAGTTAAAAAATTGTCATATTATGTATTAAACCAAATTGCATGCATTTTTACTATCAATCAATTTGCGAAGCTTGACGTATTCTTTCACGTTAAACAAATATTAACCTGGGAATAGTCACCTGAGTTGATTTTTACACACCAACAGCGAGAAAACAAAGCTTATTTACAATAATTTTCTTTACTGGTCAGGAATATATTATACCTATTTTTATTTTTCTCTTTTGTTAGAAAATATTGAGTATATATTGAATATATATATATTTATATATATATATATACACTCAATAATGATTGGTGGAAGAACATAAAGTATTCTATTTGTTGTTTCTATTGGAATTACATTTCATTCGTATTATAATATGAATTTATTTATAAATTTTATTAATATGAGATGTCCAAAAAATTGAGATAATGATTTTCATTTTTTTTTGTCAAACATTAATTTTGCATATAAACATATCCATTCTTGAAGAGTTACATACTTGATAATTATTTACATTAGGGAACCCCTCTCCAATGACTTTGACCTTGACATATGTTGTCAAGGTCATGATCTTGAGTGACCTCCAACCATCGCTCGTTATTTGTTAAAAAGTTAGATATTAATAGTCAAAGTTAATAATTTTATTTCTCTGCTTTACATAAAAAATTAGATAACTCTAGACAGGGAGAGAGATATGGGGGTGGACTTAAAGGAATACGACTTTTCACGCGAAGCGTGGGAAATAATTACTAACTTTGAATATAAATAATTACTATTAGTGGACATTTTCCACAAATAAAAAGAACACGTATTAATATTAAAAAAAATAAAAACTTAATTTTTATCTCTTCTTTGAAGGAGTGTAACTTCTCAAAAAGGAATATAAGAATATACATATACAAGGTGCGTCCCAAAATTTTCCGAACTTTTGAAATAAAACAACAACGGTTTACTTTTTTTTTCAAATTCAAATTGTTTATTCAAAGTAGTCCCCGTCGGACTCAATACAACGTTTGGCACGATCTAAAAGCATTTCAAATGAGTGTTTTATGTCGTTCAAAGGCACGTCCTTCAGAATAGTGGTACAAGCCCTTTGGATGTCTTCTACGTCCACATACCGCTTTCCTTTCATGGACAAATGCATTTTGCCGAATAGGTAGAAGTCACAAGGTGCCATATCAGGCGAATACGGGGAATGGTTGATTGTTAAAATGTGATTTTTAGTCAAAAAATCAGTGACAAGTGTCGAACGGTGAGATGGCGCATTATCGTGTAACAAGCGCCAACTTCCTCCTTCGCGATATTCTGGCCGAATACGACGAATGCGGTGCACCAAACGCTTCAAAACGCTTACATAGAATACAGCATTAACTGTTTGGCCTGCTGGAACGAATTCTTTGTGCACAATACCCTTGGAATCATAAAAACAAATGAGCATTGTCTTCACTTTTGACTTCTCTAAACGCGATTTTTTGGGTTTTGGGTCGTTTCGCGCCTTCCATTCCGCGCTTTGACGCTTGGTTTCTGGATCGTATTGAAAACACCACGTCTCGTCACCAGTAACAATGCTATAAAGGAAGTTTTGGTCCTTTTTTGCTTCCTTAATAATGTCCTTTGAATGTTGAATTCGATGCATTTTTTGGTCGTCAGTCAACTTGTGTGGAACAAATCGTGCACAGACTTTTTGTAGGCCCAAATGTTCGGTCAAAATGCGATAAATCGTTGATTTGGGGATGTTCAATTCCATTTCCATGTATCTCACTGAAGATTTTGGCTCATGCTTGATGAAATTACGCAACACACAACTTCGATGGAATTTTCGTTAATTGTCGATTTTGGGCGACCTGTATGTGCGTCGTCATTTATGTCCTCACGACCGTTCTTGAATCGCGTATACCACTCATAAACACTGGCACGGGCTACACAATTATCACCATAAACTTGTTTCATCAAATTATGGATTTCGGTAAATGTTTTACCAAGTTTAAAACTTAATATTGGCTCTTTGTTCGAAGTTCATTCTCGTACCGATGTATACAACATACTGACACTTGAGACGCCATAACTTCGTTTCCACTGAACCAAATGTCATGAAATTTTTACTGGAAGTCAGCTAGGGATGTACCTTTCAAACGCGCAATCGAACACACGGATGGCGCCACCCGACCTATCCCTATTGAAAAAGTTCGGAAAATTTTGGGACGCACCTTGTATGTTTATATGAAAAATCTGTCTTAATTTTCAACAAAGAATCATCTTTTAAAATTCTTTGCTTTTATTTAGAAATACTCTGTATATAATGATTTTAAATACTAGTAAACAGAATCTGGATCGCGATGCTGTTTATTCCCAATTTTTCACTCCAAGCGCTGCGCGCCGCGAGAAGCAGTGTCGTCTACACTATCGTTTAGAGTGCGTTCGAGGAGGCGCTATTAGCTATATGGTGTTATATGCGTCCTTTTACCTTTGTTTTACGTCTAATAAACCATGAAAATAAAATGATATAAATAGCGTTAGTAATATCTTCTCGAAAACGCACTAAAGTACCAAATGAGACATCATAGCATATAGTAAAGAAATAAAAATAAAATATAATTAATATTACAAGAGTATTAATATGTAATTTATTAGTATGTAATTAATATAACAAAAGCTTTAATAATATATAATAATAGTCGTATTATTGAGCACAATTGAAAATTACATGTACATTATTTCTTAAGCCCTATAACAATGAGTCATTGTTATAAGTCTTTTAAGAAATAATGTTCATATAATTTGTATTTTTCTACTATATGCTCAATAGCACATTATTTTTGATCTGTATTTAATAAAGCTCTTGTTGTATTAAGGAAAGACGCTATTTGTATCACTCTATTTTCATCATTTATTAGACGTAAAACAAGGATAAAATGACACAAATAAAACTAGCGTCTCCCCGAACGCATCTTTAGATTGTAACAGCGCGGACACGGCGGCGTAGACAGCACTGCTTCTCGCGGCATTTGAAGTAGGGATAAACAACGATCCAGACTCTGCTAATAAATTGTAAAACAATCAATAATATACAATATATAATTAATAACAGTAATTTTTAAATGGGGTGTAAATATTACCCCAGCAACCATATTGATATTGCCCATATTATTACTCTATTCTGTAATTGTTAATGAAAGTGTTGACATCGTTACAGCGTTGCTACGCAACGACACATAACAAAATCGACACTGTTGTTAAAAGTTACCGAATAAAGCTGCAGCAGATAAAATCTTTATGCAATAAAAAATTAGATAACTATTTTCAGTATATTTAAAATGATATATTTATATTTAAAATAATATATATATATTTAAAATAATATATTTTCATTTATATTTAAAATAATATATTGAATTAATGTGTTTATTGTGCGTCTAGCAGGCAAATATCATAGGTGAATATCATTATTAGATGAAGCAAAACGGGGTAGTTAAAATTCGATTTTGAATAAAACTGTTATATTTTTAATGTAAAAGAAACAAAGTCTCTGTTTATTGAACCCTTGGTAATCAATCTTTGAAATAATTAATATATAGGAATACTTTTTAATTATTTGATAATATTAATAATTAACTTTAAAATTCTCCTCATCTTGTTTTATCCTATCCACAGATAGGATAAAAAACGGGGTACTCTATGATGCAAGATTAGGATTAAGAAACAATAATTATAAATTTTACATTTCAAAATAACAAAATTAGAATTCAAAGTAATAAACTTGGCTAAAATTGTCAGGTGTATAATTTTCATAGAGTTATAATGAAGTATTAAAAAACAAATTCTGATATAGATAGAGAACTATTTACTTACTGTCTCGTTAGCATGAATGATGTTTTAAAATATCAAGCTTGCGATATCCAGATCGAGTTTGCACAATTAGAAGCGATGCGAATCTCGTACTGCACACAAGGTGACTCGGGGTCGTGTCTCAAAGGAATTACTTCTCGGTACAACTTGAAAAACACACGTAGGAAACGAACCTCGTCACCCTAGGTAAATTTCTTCCCGACGCTAATTTCGCTCTCTCATGCACGTCCAGATATCCCGACCAACCGCGGACAAAAAAAATGCGCAATGCAAAGATGAATTATAGTAGGGTCTGAAGGAAGTTCATCAGCGCTCCGGGGCCAGTTACGAATTACGTCGCTCGCGCGCGGAGGAAAGTAGCTCCGATTGCGACGGGGTCGGGAAGAATCACAGCGAATAAAATGAGCGAGAAAAGGGAGCACAACACCATTAGTATAACGAAACGGGGAAGCGTGCACTGAATTCAGATTCCAGTCTTCCTCGACTGTCCTCCTTCCATCGTTTACCCCTGCGTCGGTCTCTACATCTGGTCTCTTCTTTAGTTTTCCTCGACGCGCTCTGTTAACACTCGTAATGGCACGGTGTGCATTTCACCGAGATTGTACCCTACTAGGTTTTACCAGCGACAAAAACAGGGGAAATTCATTTGCGGATACGGGAAATTTTGCCGCCGTCATCACCGCGATGTGATAACGCGGCGAGAGGTTTCTCCCCCGGTCGATAAGACGACTGTGCCAAGCGATTAAAATTAATTTAGGCTTTGGGATTCCAACGGAACGGAAGGAGACTAATGAAGCCCAAGTTGAGCCGGAATGTGCCATACTAAAATGAATAATTTCAAATATGAACACTTGTAGAAACAACTTGTAGAAGACAAATGAATATAAATATAAGGATATGAATATAAATATAGGATATAAATATAAGGGAGCATAGGTTTTTTGATTAAAAGAATTGTTTGGAAATATTTTTCTCATATAGAAACGGCGAATTTTCATATTTTAATCACAACTTTATTCGGAATTAGAATTTATTATAAATTTATAATATTGAGTTATAAGCAGTATATAGTTAAATAATTAAATCAAATTCTTTAAACATTTCCCAATATGATATTATTAGCGAACTAAATTCAGATTAAAATATAAATCGATAATATGAAAGATAAATTAAATCTGTCACAAATTAAATCATACGGTAATAATCTTGTCTTAGATATTTTATCATCCATTTATATGAATAATTAAATAAAATATGTGCCAACGAGGACAACGCATCTATAAATTGAAAATGATGATTTGGCAAATAAATGGCCAAAGTCATTCATTAAAATGAAGTTTACGTTTGAACTAAATTAAAATGCTCATTAGCTGTTAATTAGGTTATAGAAGCTTCTCTAGAATTTTCGATGCAAATCTGCTTTATTCCGTTTGATTTTAATTGAGAATGTAGAATTATAATCCAAAATTATAATTTGTAAGAATGTTTGAATTTTGCAGATGTAAATTAAAAAGAGATTTTATAAAATTGCAAGTATATTTCATCGTTATTAGGGCTTAAATTAATAATAAATGTTAATAAAAAGTGTTTATATATATATATATATATATATATATATACATAAAATTAATACTTTAGATCATAAGAAACGATTAGTTGATTGAATCAATTGAATTTAATTTTATTCAAGTAAATATTAAATCTTGAATATATTTATTTTAATTCTATATACATCTTATTTAAATAAATTATTTCAAAAATTCTTTCTGCACTGAGTGGATTGCACACTACATTTCG
>NW_011627780.1:790731-820793 GCF_000204515.1 Acromyrmex echinatior
AGAGTTGTAAACATAAGAATAAATTTCATGAATACCAACTTTTAAGTTTAACGGAAATGTGATGCAATGTATTACAAAATTTATTATGAAAAATATCATTTTTTAACTGAATTGTGTTTTAAGACAGCAAAAATTTAATCGACGCATGATTTATAAAACTATATATATTATATATTTATGTATATTTTTTTGCCTCGTGAAGAAATAAATATGATTTAATTTCTTCCTGAGGCAAAAAAATTTTATATATTATACATTTTATAATATATTTGTTAAGTTTATTCTATTGATTGCATAAGTATTATTTTATTAATAAATATTTCTATTTATTAATAAATATTTCAAATATAATTTACAAAACTTTTAATGTGTATGACTTTTCTCATTTCTGACGTCACAATTAATTTGAGTAGTAATAGTAATGAACAGGATAACAGGTAATAGTGAACAGGAGTCTTAAATTTTATGGAATGCAAAATTAGAAGTTATTATGTAAAAAATAATTCCTCAATCTCATTTTAAATAGAACATTAAAATTTTTATTTTCATAAATAGCATTTACTTTTCAGGAAAGTAATAATATATTTTATAAAGAAAATTATTTAATAATTAAATTCTTTATTGATTACTTTGCTTTATTGACTACTTTGAATAATTTTGCTAACATATTATTAATAAAATATTGCATAGAACATTTTATTTTTATTATGTAATTTATAAAAATATTATATATATATTTTGAAGAATAAAAAAAAGAGGAACATAATATCTTTGCATTTTTATAATGATTTTCGACTGCACTTAGTTTCGAAGAACACGAATCTAATCCCAGGGAGATACTACCAGGGAGATAATACCCCCAGCTTTATTCATGCGTGAGAGTGCGGAAGTAGTGTGAAAGCGAAAAGGTCGCTAACTGTGACGAAATTTGATGCACTTTTAGTCGGTATCAACAAAGGGAAGTTACATTCCGTGCTGGTAATCGCATTTACGGCCGATAAACGCATGTCAGTGCACTGTGTGCGTTATGTAACGATTGCGTAACGAAAGGCTATCTGATGCTTGCACCTGACGAAGAGAGCCATGCGAAATCAGGGCAAATTTGACGAAACCGTGATTACGACGCGGTTAGTGCCAGAGTTATACATCGTCACGTTGCAACATCTATATATATACCGTGGTAATCCCTAAATCTACCGAGCGAGCGATATCGCTAACGAAGCTGCGATTCAATATCGCGCACGAGAAATAGTGCCCATCAAATTCGTTATAAAAATAATAAAATAAATATATTTTCATGCTAAGTATCCTAATTGATCATCAAAATTTTAATCTAAATCTTTCTATTTTAAAAGAGTGGTTTTTAATATGATTTGTCTAATAAGATTTTTCTGATAAGTGACAAGAAGAGAATATTTAAAATAATCAGATAGAAAAATACAATTTATTTGACTATAATTATTTTTAGTTAATGGTAAATATATCAGAAAACAAAATTATATTATATACAATGTAATCTATTGTTTAATTTAGATAATAAATAGTATTAATAAATAGTATTAATAAAATATGTATGATTATATATAATAATATAATTTTCTTATAAGTATATAGGTCAAGATTGTATAGTCATTTAACAGCGAAAAATAAAAAAAAGAAAAATTTGAACAGGAATCAGATATTACATTCGGCGAAACTACGACGCGACTCAAAATGGATGTGTTTGCATTGCGGTAGTTGAATAGAATCGCAGGAATAGGATCGAGCGAAATTTAGGTTCTGTGGAATTAAAACAGTGGAAATTTCTGAACGTATTCGAAGAACTGCCAACTCGTATGTCATCGGTGATTCCAATTGTCTAAAAGATCTGTTACTCGGATTATCAATAATTGTTTCATTATGCAATTTAAAGAAAAAAAAAGAAAGAATATTTTTAATCTTTTTTATTAGAGTTTAGGACTGCAAACGTTGAAATATATATTGTATAATATAATATATTCTTTGTCGCAATTTGAAGTTATTTATACATTGACATTGTTTTAATCAGATTTGATAAGATAATAAATTTTTACTTCAAATTTGTGCTCGATGAAGAATAAAATCTTTTCGTAAATGGCAAAATATTTACATTTCGAGTATTTTTAATCAAAAATTATCGGAATACAATGTTACGGAATAAATAATTAATTACAAAAATATCGTTTGACTTGATGTAGAATAAAATGAATTATTTGAGAACATCTCATTCGAGTATAATCATATCCGTATTTGGAGGTATCACTTGGTACGTAATATCGGAAACGCAAAAGGACAAAACAGATTCTGATCGATATTTCAGTCTCATTCTATGAAATTACATGATGCTATAAATATGTTTCCTCTTTATCCAATCCATTCTGTCTTAAATTTCTGTTTTTATATTTCCAAGGCACAAAAACGATAACGCATATCGCAAATATTATTGTATTGTAGCATCTAATCAATATGTACATACGTTTAAAAGATGCATTGTATAATTATTACATACTGCATTGCCATATTAAATTTTAAGTAAATAATATATCAATGAGAAACAAATCGAAAATTGCGTAGTTTTGACGAATAACTAATCAAAACGTTACTATCAGATGTGCATTTAAATGTACATATTACATATTACATTTAATTAAATTAAAAGTATATTCAGAAAGAATATGTTTGAAATGAATTTTTTTTTAATTAAGTATGTCTCATATCTCTTTTAAGATCCTCTTTTTTTATCTTGCAAATGATCATGACTTATTGTTAGCTATTTTAAGTGATTGGTTATTTTTTGTCTGAATTTGCTTTAAATTTCTTTTTATGATTTAAATCTGATAGCAAATGTTAAGACTTCTGCGTCCACTCACCATTATTATTCCAAATTGTGACATAAGAAAGTATACAATGAAAATTCTTGCAAAATATATTAATATGAAAATATGTTTCCATAAAGCGACATTTACAATAGGATCGACTTGTAAAATATATTGAGAATTCTCCTTTTGCTTTGTTAATTATATTTAGAAGTAAATTATATTTCACATAAAAACGAAATAAATTATGGTCACAACTATGACTATGAAATTAATAACTTATGTATTAAAATATAAATGATTTAATTTTTCTCCAAAATACGAAGATAGTTTTTGATATATTTTATAAATCTAAGAATAAATGTGAATCAGCCAATGCGAACCAACACAGGTTAGACGTGTGTAAATTCGTATATTTAATTCTAGAAAAAGATTGCTGCTAAATGTGCAGGAAGACACAGAATTTTTAGATTCATTATACTATGATCTATTTAAAAAAGACATTTGACATTTCTATTATGTTTTATTTCTTTAATTTATTAGAATGTACATATATATGTACATATATATGTTGTATTTATTTATTTATTTATCTATTATATTATTCCCGCATATTATCTATGACTAACGACAATCGTTTTTGAACTCTGATATACTCTCTGAACGTCTTGGTGCTAACATATTTTAATTAACAGATCATCGTTAACATTATTACGTAAGTTCTTTTTAATTGATTTGACTTATAATTTAATAACTTATTCGAAAAACCTTTATTAAATTATAGATAATTTGAAATGTATGAGTTGAATATTTTGTTAGATACGACAGACAACATTGTAATCATATTATGAATATATGTTAACGATATTCCAATTTCACTATATCATGTTTTTCATATTCAATTATATAGAATTTGTTACCTATTAATTGCATTACACAGAGAAAGATCGAAAAGATTGACGACGTTATATCTGTAATCTTTTTCAAGAATTAAATGTCCGAATTTACGTCTAACCTGTGTTGGTTGATTCACATTTATCTTTGGATTTATTCGTTGAAGCCAGATTGATGTCAAGTTTGATAATTACTTTATAAATCTATTTTATTATATATATATATATATATATATATATATATTGCAAATGTTTATTTTATTGAAAAGTTTCTATTCAAATATAATTTACAAAAAATTTTACTGTGTGTTTTCTTTCTTTCAACGTCACAATCGGAGATAATAATGATGAGTGAACTCCTAGCCTTAATACTAGAAGTACCGGGAGGTCATTATTAATCGTTTCAATTTTTTAGATTAATATTATATTGTATTTCTCATGTAGAGATAGGATAAAAGATAAGATCTGAAATTCTCTGATTTTTTAATAATTATGTTCTTTAACACTGAAAAATATTTCATTTTTTATCACTTTTTTAATTTTCATAGTAATTTATTCGTTTGGTCTTTTAGTGAATAAGAAACGTTGATATATACTTATAATGTTAAGAATAATGGTTGCAGCGCAACGCATTTATTTTCGAGAAGATATTAATCAAGTCACTTGTAACTTGCGCCTTGTTGCGAACGTGACATATTTTCACGTGGTACTTAAGGGTACTTCCCGCCTTTTCGCGCGTATACGCGGCGCGGCGTGCTCAATTAAATCGGCCCTCTTCTCGAGAGGCGGGAAACTCGAAGTGACAGGTTTAGACGTTTGAGCGTGATCGTGGGATCCACAAGCGCGGGTTGCTTGCTGTTTGAAGAGTCTCGCGCGCGCCTCGGGCTCTATTTGACTGCATTGACGATTCGCGCGGTGTAGTTTATCGGGGTAAGTTTCCGCCCCACGCGCGCGCGCGCGCGCGCGCGGTGTGAAACTTTCGTCGAGTAATCCGTTACGAAAGTTACCGGGCGTAACGTGCACGGAATTTCCGTAAATACGGATAATCGAGAAACGTGCCAGCTACTGCCGCTGTGTTTCTCTTTCTCTCTATGCGCGCCACATTCGAGGCCGCCTCGCAGTTCGCAGCTCGCAGACGCGATTCGGAATCGAGCTGCCGCCCCTTCCTCTCTCCGGTTGATGTCACATTGCACGACCACGACTACCAGCAACGATTGACATACGCAGAAATGCTTCAACCGATGTTTGCGGTACGACACAAAATAAAATTTCACGAGGCATTTGTCCACGAATTCGGTAAGCGTTTTCGTTGACTGGAGAGACTTAAAGTAAAACGTACAATGAGAAACCAGGTTAACGAAAAAAGTGGGAAAAACAACGCAGTCGTGTCACATTTGATTTCGAATATATTGATACCTGGCAATAAAGATAAAATAAAAGTTTTTGTTTATGAGTTTTTGTTTACTAGTATAACACTCGTACATTATTTTAAAAGAAATATTAAATACAAAGAAGGAGAAGGAAGTATATTACAGAAATAAACCAAAAGATATATATTATACAAATTAAAGCCCTAGACACAATGCAAGACAACAGCGACAAGAACTGCGATATATAATTGTCGTCTCCCGTTGCACAATGCTGTGAAAAAAATAAAAAGGCCAGTCAATCTGATCCCATATATAGACTATAGTATACTCTTCTCTCTTCTTCAAGATTATAGTGTATATTAAAATAAGATAAAAAATCTTAACACTGATTAGTAAACGAAGACACAAAATTCCAACTTGTCGGAAATTTATCGTTACTGCCTTATTCTGTATTCCTGTGTACATTGACATATTATTAATTTTCGAATGTTGGATTCCTCTGTTTCTATCGCTAACACTATCGTTATTTCTGTCATTATCGCTCTTGCCTTATATTCTGCTTAGGAATTCAAAAATAGATAATTTTGCATTTATTATATTAATATATAGATAGTGTCACTTCCTTAGTTCAAGAGTAATTCAATCACTTAAAATATTAAATAATTTTCCTTGAAAAATTTTTTTTTTCAATTTGATAAGAAATTATTAATTAATCAAATAATATCAACAAAAAGAATATATATTTAACATGATGAAATACCATTTCGTTTTATAAAAAATTTAAAAAAATCTTTTTAAATTACAATATTTCGATGATTTTTTAGGAAGTTAATTTAATTTTTAGACGATTAATAGAGTAATGTTTATATCTATTTCATTCATATATCCTTAAAAAAGATTTTTGAATTCAATGCTATTATTGTTTGATTTCTCATAAAATAGGATCGATATTGGGATTGTTATATATTTATTGGAAAAGGAATATTTACTCTTAAATTAAAAATTCTTAAATTTATAAATTAAAATATATTCTGCTCATCGATTTCACTTTAAATACTATATGACGCCATTGCGCATTATAATATCGGGTAAAGATTTATTCTAAACGTAAGAATACATAAATTTAAATTTATATGTGTTACTTTTGTAAGAAAAGTCAATCTTCTAGCGAATTCGATTGGATGTACTCAGTCTGCACTCGGTGCACATTAAAGGTATCGTACACAAATTAACGTAAAAATGTATGTTCAATATTAAATATAAAAATGGATTAAACCATGAAATCCTCAATACATTTTATTGTGCTGTTAAATAAAATTTGTGTTTTATAATTTGAAATATTTACATTTCACTTTTACACAGATTAATAGCACGTACAACAGTTTCAATATGTGCACATTAGTGCGCAAATTCAACTGAATTCGCTATTATTTAATTCAAGGGAGGAAAACAGAAATTATTGATCTAATTTTAATAATTAATGTTTTATTTGTATACTACGTATTATAAGATTAAGGTAAGTACAAGAATTTTTTTTCTTATTATCAAAAATTTTGAGAGGATAATAATTCGAAAATTATATTTTTTTAGTTACATATGTCACTTTTGAAACAAGGAAGTGATATGGAAAAATCTAGCTCGAATAGTAAGCGAGTAATAATTGTGAAATCATTTGCTGATGGATTGTTTAAGAAACAACTGTCAAAACAACAATTTTTTATGTTTTATTTCTCATGTTTTTAATTGTGTACTTAGCGAATAGGTATAATTTTAATTAAACAGTGGCAGTGCTCAGTGCATGCATTGTCTCGCGAGATACTATTCCCCATGGAACGGAAAATAGTCTAGCGTCCTAGACACGTTTCAGAATGTTATTTTCGCAAGCATTTTACTCGCCTCTCCTCGAGCCTCTGTACTTCCGGTCTTTCGTCCTTACAAGAATTCTTACCCGAGGAAAAGGCCGGCGTGTTATCGTAACCGTCGACACGGTGGAAAAAGGTACCTACCGTTATGTTTTCTTTTATTCCGTTCACAAGAGGACGTCACTTCGCAGAAAGATGAAGAAAATGGGCTCACGACATTCTCATTTGTGCTACTTCTTCGAGGTGTATTTCGCGTTGCGACATTACGCTATCGTCACGCCTTTTTTCCGGCCTTCTCTCTTTTCTGTGATAAAACAGTTCAATGAAAGACTATTCCCAAGAAATTTTAGTGAAGTATAACGAATGAAGCTTTTCAAAATCCGTTCATGTTAAAAATAAGCGGACAAATGCATTCGCCGGTGACGCATTTAATATAACTGTTTAATATTTATTACAAACAGATTTTTATGTGTCTCAAATAATCATTTAATGAGACGGAAATCATATTAAAATAAATTACTTTGTTAAAATTAACAAATCTTTTTAAATTTTTTGAAAGTGGCTTAATAATATAAATATAAAATATACAATTAAGGAGCATATAGTCACAACTCAAAATGTTTTAAGAGATAAAATAATGTATTTCGAATTAATACGTTAAAACATAAAATTTGTAAATATTTTGGTCAAGATTTGATCGAGTCATCAGTACAATAGCACATCGATGTTACAATTAAATTAACTATGATTATCTTCTACGCGTTATCTTTACTTCGATGTTATGATCTCGTTCAATGCAAGTTAATATTTGATTATCCTTCTTCGTTTTCTTCCTCTAACTCTTTTACTCACCTTCTTTCTTCCTCTCCTCACGTTTATTCGACCTTCAATTTTGCTCCAATCACTCTCAGTGATCTCTACAGTATTTTTAAGCACATTTTTTAAGCACTGCTGGGCCTCTTGATCTCTCCGGTCGTATGTTCCTACTGTGCCTTTCTCAATGTCTTGATCTCCTTCTCTATATGTTAAATTTTTCCCTCTCTCACAGTACCTTTCACTCCTCCTGGAAACACTCAATTGTTCTTCTCATTCCTAAAACTAATAACCCTTCTTCTCCTTCTTCTTTTCGCCCTATCTCGCTCCTCCCTTTCCTCTCAAAGCTACTTGAGTATATCTGCTTCTTACAGCTTAATGCCTTTGTCTCCAATTTTAATATCCTTCCCTCCTGTCAGTCTGGTTTTCGTCGATCTCACAGCATGACGGAATTGCTTCACATCTCTGAAGTCGTGCTTCGTAATTTCGACAATTGTCGCCTTATTTCCATCGTTGCGCTTGACTTCACAAAGGCTTTCGATACCATTAATCGATACCATGATCTACTTTTAGCTAAACTGAAGTTATGCGGTCTTTTCCACTCTACTCTCTCGCTAATCTGCTCGTTCCTTACAAATCACACGCAGCAAGTCCTCGTATATAATCTTTTTCCTCTTTTTTCATCTCATGCCGTTCTCTCTGGTGTTCCCCAGGGTTCCATTCTTGGACCTCTACTCTTTAATATCTTTGTCTCTGATTTGTCTAATATTTTCTGTCCTCCGAAACCTTTATGTATGCAGATGACATAATTCTTCTCAAATCCTTTCCATTTGATGTTTTAGTAACCTATTCTGCTTTGAATATAAACTTAAAATCTATCGCCGAATGGTCCACTAATAATGCCCTGTATCTAAATCCTTCTAAATCATCCTTGCTAATTGTCGATTCCTCATTATTGTTATCCTGTATTCAGTCCTTCGACATTTCTCTTAATTCTACTCCAATTCATCGCTCCTCCTCTATTAAGATTCTTGGTGTCCATGTTGACTCTTCATGGTCATTCGAGACACACGGGACCGTCAAGTGTCGGGCTACTTATGCTCGTTTACGTCTTCTTTATCCCCTTCGCCACATCCTTTCCTACTCTCAAAAACTCCTCACTTCTCAATTACTTGTTATTTCTCTATTTGATTATGCTAATGTCATCTATGTTCCTGCTCTTAATCAACATCTAAATCATGTACAGCGTATCTAAAATTCTTGTCTCCGCTTCTCCTATTATGTTCGTAAATACGACCACATATCTCCGTATTATCAGAGATCTGGCTGGTTTAAAATTTGGCAACGTTTTATTCTCCACCTGTGCTGTCTTATATTTTCCCTCCTTCGCTCCAATACTCCTCCATATCTGCGACATCTCCTTCAGTTGAACTCTGAGCATCATTCCTCTTTTAACCCTCACCAGATAATACCAAGATTATTTATGCCTCCCCATATATCGATTCACTAAGTTCCGTGCTGCTTTCTCCTATACCTGTATCAAGCATTTTAATTCCCTTCCTGATTCAATAAAAACCTCTCCCTCTCAATCCTCCTTTCGTTCCGCTGCCTCGCGTTTCATTGCATCACTCACAGTATTCAAATGAGACTCATGTAATTGGTGTGTTTGCAGGCGTATGCGCGTGTGTGTGTATGGAAGTGTATGTGTGTGTGTGTGTGTGTGTGTGTGTGTGTGTGTGTGGGTGGGTGGGTGTGTGCGTGTGTTTTCAGCTATTAGTTTATCTCTTATTTTTGTCTTATTCTGGTTTTGTTACTGGTAGGCTTTGTAACAGCAATTTTACTGACACCTAACCATTTGCTATTATTGTCTATTGTATTTATGTTTATGTTAACTATAGTCTATTGTATCATACTTTATGTCTATTACTCTGTTAACATGTAATCTTTTTCATATAGCTTTACAAATTAAATTAAATTAAATTAAATTAAATTAAATTATCACATAATCGTTTTGGTACATAATTGTTGAAATATATATTAATAGACCGTTGTCTGGCCAACTCAGGATTTCTCCAGATTCTATTTCATAATGAAAAAAATTATTTTTAAATGATTATTAATCAAGATTCTATTTTATAATAAGAAAAAAAAATTTTTTTTAATTATTTAAACATTATTATTACAGGTTGAATTTTTTTTTGGATTATATAATTATACTGACTAACATACCTGTGTCTTTAAAATAAAGATCCTCACAATTTTTGGATAAAGTAAATTATTTGTGTAAATTAAATAATGACACAATGATAGAAGAACTCTTTTTGATAGAAACTAAAATATTGAACAAGCCTCGTCGAATGTCAATCTTTTATACTCGTGTGGGGCAGAATTGTAATAGAAGAGGGAATAATTCTTAGAGAATGGGGGTACGTTTGTCAATTAAAGATAAAAAAATGACAGGAAATTGATCTGTATCACTTTGCATGTTAATCCAGAACTTTGTCTTTTTATATATATATATATATATATATATATATATATATCTCTGAGACTAATCTTCTAAAATATGACTGCTCTGAATCAAAGATCAGTTCATGTTGTGATTATAATCAAGTTGATGGTGAGACATTGTGTTTTGAGGCATGTTTCTTTCTAATACCTTTGTGTTTTTTATACGAGTGTTCAGCTTTCTTTTGGTTTGCCCGACATATGAAAACTCGTAATCAAGGCAATTAATTTTGTATATGACATTCGCATGATTTTTTTCTTTTACCTTATCTTTGCGAGTCATAAACGAGCATAAATTGTTCATAGGTTTTAGGCAATTCTGAAATTGAATTTTTTGTTATGGTTTTGAATTTTTCAGGCATGTTTTTTAGATAAGAAACAACAAAGAACATCGATGCGCTATTGTACTGATGATGGTCAAATCTTGACCAAAACGTCTATAAAATTCTATGTTTTAACATATTAATTCGAAATACATTATTTTATCTATTACAACATCTTGAGTTATAGCTATATGCTCTTTAATTGTTTAACAAATCTTTGTTTTGATATACCTGCATACGTATATAATAATATGGTAGTGATATTAACACACATTACATATAGATAAGTATACATAATATATGTGTATAACACTCACACCCCTCCCTCCACACATACACACACACACACATACTCACGCACACACGCACGCACGCACGCACGCACACACATCACACCACATGCACACACATACGCACACACATACGCGCACACATACGCACACGCACACGCACACGCACACGCACACGCACACGCACACGCACACGCACACGCACACACAGACAGACAAAACAGATCAATAAGGTCATTTATATATTTAACAATCTACCATTTTATGCACACGCGCGCGCACACACACACACAGGATGTTTGATAAATAATGATAAAACTCTCGCATAGAGATAGAGCAAATTAATTGAGTCAAAAAGTCCTCTAATGTTTTGCTATTTTCGTAAATAGTTAATAAGTTATCAATTACTAAAATTCATCAAATATTTAATATTAATTATAAAGTGAAATGAGAACAATTGAGAGCAAATGCAGTTAACTATAGCGTATATCTATTAACATATATTATTACATAAAAGTAATTATTTTATACATACTTACTATTATTTCATTTATTTCTTGGTTTACAATACATACGAACGTTTTGACTTATATTTAAGCCATCCTCAGCGCATATAATAGTAAATTGAAGTCATGTTTTGAGTTAATTTGAACATTATATAATTTGTACAATTTGAACATTGAGAAAGAACTCTTTAACCAGCTTAGACTGTTAAGATCTGTGAAGTATTGAAATGAAATTATTTTTAACAATTTTTTACTCAAGTATTATCAATTTTATAGAAAAACAGCAAGAGATAAAAATTGTTTTTTTTTCACAGAGTTCTAAGAATTTTTTCAAAATTTTTTGTCAACTTTAGTACCGAATTTTTTTATTGGCAACTTTTTTTACCGACATGAGAAAATGCGGTACTAAAAAATTCTAAAAGAATTCTCAGAACTCTATGAGAAGAAAATAATTTTTGTCATTTGCTGTTTTTTTGTAAAGTAGATACCTGAGTAAAAAATTATTGGAAATTAATATTCAACGATTTTGAGAATTAATATTTTGTAAATTATTGCGAAAATTGTAAAATAGTGGTAGACTTTTCGATTCAGTTTAGTCCGCTCTGCCCCTATGCGAGAATTTTATTTATCAAACACTTTGTATATATTTATGAAATATTAAATATATTTATGTACACTGTGAGTAAAGAGAATCATATTCGATCAAGAATCTTAAAGCCCAATTATATTTTTGTATAAATTTTGTATAAATTTTTACAAGCACATTATGCGCCAATTATTTGTCTTGAAACTTAGAATGGAAGACTATGTAATATTACAAATAAAATAAACAAACAGTTTAATCCTTAATGCACACGATGATGTTTTGGTCCTTTACTACGATATATTGTTCGTGTTTCGAATTATTTGTATTATTTTTACAAGTATATAAAAATTATTAAGTGATTCCTACATATACTTTAACATCTTTAGATAATATTTATAAAATTATGTACTTAAAAAAGAGAAGAGAGAAAGAGAGAGAATTATTTAGTTAAATGCCTGATGTAGTAGTATAAAAAAAAAAATGTGCAGCAAAGGACATCCAATCATGTGTATTAAAGACTAATATTACTAATGCTAATACAAGCATCTTTAAATTATTTTAAACATACTTATTGCAAAAATATCACCTCAGTCAGGATTCGAAATTATCTTAAATTGCATATTAATTTATTCTGTAGTATTATATTACGTTTTCTAGCTTTATTCTAATTGTAAAACTATATTTTAAAATTAACAAATAATCGGCATGTAGTTTCTTCAACATTATAAAAATATTATTAGGCACTAATAAATAAAATTAAAAAAAAACTTAATAAATAAAATTATCTTTCTATAATTCGCCGAATTTAATGAAATTTGGTACATTTGTAGAGTAGACAAAAATAATAGACATGTATTTTTGTATTTCTATGCGGCAGTGCGGTTTAAAGGTACAAACTACCTCTTATAGTAATAAGCAGGAGTACTTAATTCCTTGTACATGTTTTATCTTACTGTATTAAAGCTAATTCTGAATTTTAGAGATATTACGAGGTTTCATGTTTTTTGAAAGCAAATCTAGTGTAAAAATTATAGAATTTAAAATAGCGGATTCAATGGCGACCTGTTGAATCCAAACCATCTTATACCGCTCTTTACCGAACCCAGAAATAACCAACGAGAAAGCGAGATCTATTCCCATTTTTTATTTTTTATTATTTTTTGGCATTTATGTTTTAATAATGTTTTCATTTTTTGGATTTTTCTTATTTTTTTAACAATTACGCTACTTCTCACCCATGTTTATTTTTTTTATTTCTATGCTATATACTCTTTGTAGAAATGATATTCAAAGAAAAATTCTTGTATAAAGATGCATAAAGATGATTTTACACATCAAGCGCACTTTATGATTAGTATATTATTACATAATACACAGATGGCTTTACAATTTTTGAAATAATAATTTACTGGATTATCAAAATCAAATGAAACTATAAGAGAAACCATTTGATTTTGACAAAGAATCGATTTATACAAGAATCGAAATAAATCCATTTTTTATCATCAGTCACGATACATCACAAAAAATTATTTTTCCTTTGCCTGGCAAAGAAGTCACGATAGACAATCGATTCAAAATGGCATTTTCTGACAACTACATGTAGTAGCCATATCCTTTCCTTATAAATTTTTCCCGTGGCAAGCAAGCGTTTTGAGATGGCCAGTAACAAAGTTGGAGTAACATTTAATACTTTCGACAACTCTAAAAGCATTTGAATTGGATCCTCATTGAGCAATTTTTGCAGCGACATCTTGAAATTTTTTTAACTGTCCGGGACGTTCTTTATTTCTCACGTCTTAAAATCGAAAGCATTCAAACCAAACTCTACATGTTCTTTCTGATAGTTTTATTACCATACATTTCGGAAAATAAGCGACGCGTTTCAGCTGCAATTTTCTTAAAGTCGTAGTAATGAAGATGCATATTGTTGAAAAAACAGCTTATTGCGGTTCATTTTCAATCGATTGGAAAGAAGACAAATGATCAAAATTGGTCATGAATGAATATTTTTAAAACCTTTAAAAAATGCAGTCATTTTAAAAGTGTCTGTACATTCATGAGAAAAAGCATATTTACCCAGGAAAGCTTGAGATACCTTACAAAAATAATAAAATAGGTCGTTTAAACGTTTTGCAAAATCTCATTTTGTATTTAATAAACAATGATAGATTTTAAAATTAATGATGTGATTACATTTAACACATGTTGGATCATGAAATACCATAAGAATACATTATTAGGAAGATCTACAAAAATATATACAAGGTGTATCAAAAGTTCAACAACGATCAAATATCTCGAAAATAAAGCATTTTTAAGAAAAATGTTTCAAACAGAAATTGTAGGGTTTAAAAACATGTACTTAATGATTACATCCGTTTAATCTTGAATGGCCAAAGTCAAGTCAAAGTTAAATCGATTTGGTTTATGGAACATCTTAATTTTGGTTTCAGAATCTATTAGCTGGTATCGAAAGATTTCCAAAATACTATATTAAAGTTCATTTTCTATTAAGTACTTTTCGAGTTATGAGACAAAAAATAAATTTTTAATGTAAAAATGAAAATGAAAATCAACCTCCAACCTTGATCTTGACAAATGCTATTCAAGACACCCTGAATAACATTCAAGAGATTTTAACCATTGATTGGACAAATAATCTTGGATAATAACGTAAGTAATACTGTAACTCTCGTCACCAACTACTAGATTTTGTAACCAAAAATAAGATGTTCCATTAAAAAAATTAATTTGACCTTGACCTTAGCATTGGCGACATCATCCAAGGTTAAATGGATGTGATCAGTAAATAGATCTTTTTAAAACCTACAAATTAAAACATTATTCTCAGAAATGTTTTGTTTTCGAGATATTTGACCGTCGTTGGATTTTTGATATATTGTATATATTGTATATATTTGTAGATCTTCCATTTAGCGTATTCTTATAATATTTCATAATCCAACGTGTGTTAAATGTAAACACCATTAATTTCGAAATCTGTTATCATTCATTAGACACAAAATGAATATCTTTGACAGAGCGTTTAAATCTATTTTATTATTTTTGGAAGGTTTCTCAAGCTTTTCTAGGTAAATAAGTTTTTTTTTCCATGAATATATACGGATTTTCAAAATGACAACAAGGTTGGCAAAAAAATCATTTTTTTTTTACATGACCAATGGTCAAAACTGGTTTTAATTGGTCAAAATTGATTTTAACCAGTCAAAATCACTAGTCAAAGTATATTTTGGCTTTTTAAGAACTTTTTTATTGTTGCAAGCTCGCCAGATGTTATCTAATGTACCTACTTCAATAGTTTCCAACTTTAAATTTTTTTTTCTTCCTACCTTTCTAAAAGTGCTGATATCTAATGTAGTACTAGTGCTCTCACGTTGTACAACCAATTTCCAAATTGGTAATAATGTATCAAATTTTAAATATAAAAAGCAAAAAGTTCAATGGTACAATTGATTTTAATATTGAAATGCAATGTGTGTTCTAAAATTTACCTTAATCATCAACAAAGAATAATTTAATAACTAAAAAATAATATTTTTTTCTATTCTTATATTGTTTATATTCTTTATGCATGCATTGTATGCAATAAGAATGTTTGTTTTGTTTAAATTTATTACATGATATAAAATATATTACTTAACAAAATTAAAGGATAACTTCTTCCACTCTACAAAAATATGCAAATTTCAAAATAGAATAATTTTGTAAAAAATCATCGTATCGAGATATTTAAAAAAACATTTTACAGCTTGAAATCTTTATTTTTCAGATCGGCAGTTAAAAAATCGGCCTTATATTTTGATGTTACACAAACATAAATAAAAACATATCAGATCTCAAAATTTTTTATGAAATTTGCAAAGTTCCACGGGGCGAATTGAAAATTATACACAAATGCGGTTTAAATCATTCGAAAGAGTGAATCTTTACCTTTAATTTACTTTTTATGAAGCTTTATACGATTTTTTTTCTCCGAGTTATTCAATATTGAAGCAAAAATGACCCTTTTTATTTCGATGTTGAATAACTCCATGAAAAAAAATTGTACAGAGATAAAAAATAAATAAACAAATTAAAGTTAAAAAATAAAAAAACAAATAAAATAACAAATTAAAGTTAAAGATTCACTCTTACAAAAACTGTAAACTACATTTATGCGCAATTTTTAATTTGCGCCATAAAATTTCGCAAATTTCGTAAAAACTTTTGAGTTTTGATACATTTTCATGTATGTTTGTGTAACTTAAAATATCAGTAAGATCATTTTCTAAAGTATTTGAACAGATTATCAAGTTATAAAATGATTTTTTAAATATCTCGATATAATTTTTTATGATTTTTTTATTCTACCTTGAAATTTGCCTTTCGTAGGAAACAGGTGATCTTTTAATTTTGTTGAGTAGTGTATATAATACAATTTTCTGACTTATTTTGATATAATTTTTATTCTTTCATCTTTATCTTAATTCTAAGCTGGGTTAACTTAAAAACTGTATTAATAATAGCAATGTAGGATGAAATATTTTTGAATTTTGACCAGATGCCTAAAATTTTAACTGGGATGATTAAATCAAGTTAAAACCACACTGTTCAATTTCCTGCCAACCCTACCCTAAATATGCATATTTAACATATAGTTTATACTATAGTTTATACTATATAGTTTAGGATATTAGATCGGGTATTATGAGCACCCTTTATATTTCTGTAACGATTGGTACTAATAGTATTAACTGCTGTAAAAAGATGTATCTGGCTTCGCGACATTCAAATATGCGAAATTTAATTTAAATTTATGTATTTCGAATATTTATCATATTATGTAATTAAGTAGATACGTTATTTTTTATTTCTTACATTTTTTTCTACATGTTCTAACTTTATAAGGTCTCCAATTTACATTAGATAAGATATTTTGTTCTGTATGTTAATATTTGTAAAGTAAATAATATTGAGTCATTCTCACTTCATAAAGTCTCGAGACCATTATTGATTTATTAGACTCGGGAGTTTTTCGAATAGGTATGCATGATCATGTATATATAAGCATCTTCATTATTCCTTATCATACACTGAAAAAAAGAGTCTGGCGAGGGATCAACCACTATGAAAATTAGTACATTTCTTTAGAAATATATTGCGACGGTACAGTAATAAAACTGGCAATGCTAGCAGTAGTAGTACTAGCAATACGCTAACAATATGCTAGCAATACATAGTAGTACATAATAGTATATTAACAATATTTGGCAATATTGCACGCAATAGGTGGCAATACATAGGATAACAATATTAACAATAGCAATGCTAGCAATGAAGTATGTTGTATTGCCATGATCAGCAATCACTGTACATTGGTGTACATTTTTTTAACAGTGATTGACCCCCTTAGAGTTTGGCTCTATAGTTATTAAATATATGGTGAAATAATGCTAATTAAATGTTTGATTAATATAACCAAAAATAATATTATTTTTATAAATTTAATTATAAGTATTTATAAGTATTATTAAACTGTTACTATTTGATAATACTTATTAAATATTTGTAAATGTAATATTATTTTTTGTTATATTAAACAAATATTTGATTGGTATTTGTTCTAATAAAATGTTTCACATATATACATATACATATATCGATCTTTCATTTGTTATAAAAAATATATAATTTCTTATAAAAAATACATAATTTCTTATAAAAAATTTCCTGTGCTCATATTATCCCTAAGGATATTCATATTAACCTACCCAGATAATATGAGCACTGAGCGAGTAATAAGAGCACCTGTCACCATTTCAACATTTGCATTTAAATAATCCATTTCAATACTAATTATATGATACGTAAAACATCAACAAATCTATCAAATGGTATGCATAAGATGTTTTTATTCTTCAGTATGCTAGATATATCAAAATGTTTCCTTAAGATACTCATAATATTCGATACTACTCTACATTATAGACTTACAAAAACAAATGCACCTATTTATCGATAAAAGTAAAGTGTGAATATAGATCTTTACATTATATTTATTTAAGAATAAAAAAATGACTTTGTTACTAATTGTATAAGTTCATATGGAATCCATTGTTTAAATTATTAATGATTGTGCTCATCTTTAATGCAATTAATGTTTATTATCATTGGCAAATAAATGAACATTGATAAATTAAAATTGATGCGTGCTTCCATATGTATGCTTTTATAATATAATTGGACATTGAAATGAAAATTGCGGCATGTACATATAACAACGATTAAACGGATGAATTTCAATTTGAATAAATGAAGTTTGAATAAATGAAAAAATCTATGCAATATTATATTGTTTTGATAACAAGAGAAAAGGATATATATTTTTTAAATTTATTAATTTCTTTGAATCTTTTTATTGCTAGTGAAAATAAAGAATCATTATTAATAAGTTTTTTAAAATAGATATACAATTCACAATTATTTTTAATTTATTATTTTATAAATCCTCTATAGTTCTGTGTGATTTTGAAGTACATACTATATCGATATTTCATTAATTTAAAGAGGTACGATTGAAAAATCAAAATGCTTTAATCTATCTAAAAAAACTATAACAGAATATTATTTAAAACGAAATTAATACTATTAAAATTTTAATAATATTAAAATTTCAAATCGATTGACCGTGTAATTTTTAAGACAGAAAGAGTTAAAGTTTAGAGTTTTATGCACACAATGTCTCATGGTAAATGCATTGAATGATTGATATATTACATAATTACTTATTTTTAAAATACTTTAATTTATATAAAAAACATATAAATAGTTAAAACAAAGCTTCTTTTACATCTTTGCAATAAATGAATGTGCTTGCTTATAACTTATTGTTATGTTTTTAACTAAAACACGTATATGAAAATAATATTTTAATCTCAATTAACTATCAATTACAAATGACACTAGTCAATTACCAGTGCGCAACTTGAGTAGGAATGCCAACCTCATTTTCAGAATGTAACGTTGCCAATTTATCAATAATCATTAAACATAAATCATTAAATTACTTCCATTTTCTAATAATAGAATATTAATGTTATGATTTATAGTTAAAAATTATGCGTCCTAACATGTGTCCTAAACGGCTTAGTTTCCGAAATAAAAAAATTTAAACATGTAATAATAATCTATTTATTTGAAAGAAATACAGTTTGAATAAGTCAAAAATTAGTCAAAACCAGAAAAACAAAAACAGGCTTCAGTTCTTCTGATGAAATAAAACAATTAGATGAATTGTTGAAAATGTCCACCTTGAGCCATGATCCATCGAGCCTTCTTCTCAAAGATTGACGCTCAAAGATATCAAGTGTGTCACGTATTGCTTCGCATGAAGCAACTATATTCCTCAAATCATTCTCATTCTCAATTGGGGTGGTATAAACCAATTATTTTAGATGCCGCTAAAGGAAATAATCCAAAGATTTAAGTCTGGTGATCTAGGAGGAGTCTATTTTTGACTTTGACTTTGACTTTGTCTACGATTGTTCACTTTGCGATTGTGCGAATGGTAACTCACGTGAAGCAAAACATATTTATGCAGGAAGATATCTCCAAAGCAATTTATCGTTTCGTCAAATATTTGTGAACATTCACCTATATTTCGGAAACTAAGCTGTTTAAGACACATGTTTATATGGACTTTTTTACTTGAAATAAACCAAAGAATCGCTCTGTTGAGTATGGCAACATACTTAACTAACACTTTGTACATATACATACATTGTATATATACATATTATATATATTTCATTAACAAATATTGTGAAATATAATAAATAATATTTTATATATATACATATATGTATATACAGAATGTTTCAGACCTGACATACCACCTGCTACTTGCAGATTCTTGAAGTAATTTTGAGATAAAAAAATCTAATACCATAACATCTATATCAGCTATAATAGTTTTTAAATTAGCAGTGATTAAAGTTTATTAATTACGGAGCTGTAATTTTGCGCACTCAGGCATGATGATATAACAAGTGATGAAGATGCATCATGAGAGCAACTTCAAGATCATTATCGTACAAATATTTTTTTGATTGATGCTTTTATTAAGAAATTCTTGTTTTTATACGGAATCTATTTGTACATTATGTACGCAAAATTAATATTGAAGCATATAACAAAAATATGAATTTAGAGAGATATTATAACAAAATATGAATTAGCGAGACATTATGGCATGTATCAAAATAAATTAATAATCATATTCGTGTGCTTTGTATGCACAGTAAATATTTTTCTAATAAATAGATAAACTATACAATACTTATTTATTGTTCAAATTTTGTGCCCTTTATTACTTGAGATAATCTTGAAATTAAGAACGAATGAATATCAGAAGAACTATGAATATCAACCTAAGCAAGAAAATTAATCCGACGGTCACTAAATGATACATTTAATCCAATGTACCAATCACTAACTGATAGTCCAAATTAAATTAAATAAACGGTCACTAACGCATACATTTACATAGTCTATTATTTTTTTTATTTTTAGATTCTGTTTACAACTCGAGTAAAACATATTTTTCGATACAAAAATGATTAATCTTCGGTATAATTGATTTCTGATTTCAATAACTTTATAATATATAGTATTTTTTATTCTTATTCCCTTACGAAAAAAAACCCTCAACCTGTGTTAACACTCAAATTTAGATGTTTACCATCAAAGTTGAATGTTGACCATCAACATTGGGTGTCACTTAAGCGTTGAGTATCAATGTTGGGTGTCAGTTAAGAGTGACCATAAATATTCGATGTTGCTTTGGTATAGACATTCAATATTGAGTGTCAGTTAAACGTTGAGCATCAATATTGAGTGTCAGTTGGGTGTGACCATTAAATTCGGTGAATAGCTTGGTGTATACACCATACTAGACACCGAATTTGATAGCAATACCTAATCGCGGTTTACTCAATAGATGAGTGTAAATCTTAAACGACTTAATAACCTTTGAGTGTCATTTTCAAAATTGAATGTAAGTGTCACTTGAATGTTAATCCTTATGATTGAGAATTAACGTTGAAATGTTGAATATAGATGCGCCTCCAGATTCATTTATGAAAGAAATATCTTTTACTATGCGCATAAAACATCTTTTTGATTTTATCTAGGCTGCGTTTAGAAACATCATCCAAGTACTCCCATGTATCGTTTTATCGTTGTTGTCGAATATGAAACAAGGATAATATAAAACACATCTAGATGATGTTTCCGCAGCCTAGATAAAGTTCGTCAAGAAGATGTTTCACGAAGTCCTAAAGATATTAAAGCTCTATTGAGATATATCACAGTTATTATATACTAACATTCAGCGTTCTTGGCTCATCGAAGCAGCAGTTCCCATACGATTGCAGTGGTTAAGCACTGTTGTGGATGAGGTATGAGATTGGATGGGTGACCGCTTAGAAAAATAAGAAATTACTTCCAAAATGAGAGAGGAGAGAGAGAGAGCGTTTTTTTTAAATTATTTTAATAATTTTGTCGTGTGTATTCGGAAAATGTTGCCAATTAAAAATATTATTTTAGGAATAAAACAGATTTAATTAATTTTATATAATAAAGCCATTTATTTTGATGATTTTCTTTAGGCGTTAACCTTTAATTGGATGTAACCTTCAGTTGACGATCCAAAATTACATTCAAATTTGAGCGTTTTTAAAAGTGTTTAACACCCAAATTTGAGCGTTCTTTTTGAGTGTTTAACGCCCAAAATTGAGGGTATTTTTTCGTAAAGATTAATCCATGCAACTATCTTACATGTGTTGCTTCAAAAAACTCAGATTCACACAATGAGATGTCCAACCGTTTCCGTATTTAATGTTTATTTAAGAACTTCAAGACGAAATTACAATCTTTTAGCTTAACATCTTATCTTAAATGGTAAATCGAAATCGTCTTCCTTCCATAGAACAACTGAACGTCAACCTCTCGAACAAAAACCATTCAAGCTCAAAAAAATAACTATATAATTACATTTACGCAGCAAATTCACACATCACTTAAATATATACAATACTAGGAGTAATAGGTTTCCTAAGACAATCACTCATTCTATTATAAATACATTTCCTACAATTCGGCCATCCTGACTATTACGAGGTTCAGGAAAATTCTGTACCGCAGTTATACCACAATCAGTAGGTTGTATGCCTTCTTCAGTGACGATATATCCTAAATATTCCAATTTGGTTTGTAAAAATTTACACTTATCTAATCTAAGTTCCAATTGATGTTCTATCGTAGAAGCAATAAGAAAGTCATTTAGATAAATTGCAACATTTCCTAATTCTATTAAATCGCGGAAAATTTCCGTTACAAAGCGTTGAAATCTTAAAGGTGCCCCTTTCAGTCCAAAAGGCATTTTAAGAAATTCGTAAAGATGTAACAAATGATATTTTATAATGTTATTTTTATCGAATCTTCGTGCATGCTTACATGGAAAAAATCATCTTTCAAATCTAAAGATGTAAAATATTTTTTTTTCTGCCTCTGATCTAACTGGTCTTTAATTAAAGATAGAGGAAAATTGTCGCGAGTTGTTTGTTTATTCAAAATTCTGAAATCAACTCATAATCTTGTCTCTCCATTTCGTTTCTTGGTTAAGACAATTGGCGACACATACTCGGACTCACTTGATCTAATTATTCCCGATTTTAACCAATTTTCTATTATAACTTTTAGTTTCGACTTTTCATCGTACGATAATCTTCGCGGTGTACAGCTAAACGATTTACAATTAGTAAGTGTAAGTTTTATTACATTCTCGACTTTAGGTTTCACTGATCTAAGCGGTTCTACATAATACTCATGACATATTTCACACATTTCTTGTTTAATTGTGTTCAGCAAATTATCACGATTTATTACGATTTTTTGTGTCTCTTGGACACAAAAATCTTATTTTGTTCTTCCAACTCTATAACTAAAATTTCTTCCGCCTCAGTTTTTTTCTGCAGTGTTTAGTTTGAAATCTTAAGAAAATCCCGACCTAGAATTACAGGAACATTCATTGTATTATTCTCAATTATATAAATCTCTAAAAGAATCTGTTCTCTCTCCCTCAAAAATAATTTCTACATTAACTCTATCTAAGACACTCAATCTATTATTGTTAATATCATAAAATTTAGCTTCTTTTGTTGACACAGATTTCTAAGTTCGGAACATGCATTTTCTTAATAAAACTTATCAAACTACCCGTGTCAATCAAAGAAACCAATTTCTCGATGTAATCGTTTCCGTTTGGATAAATTTGAACCTGAAGCGTCCGGTGAAATTCGTCTTTTGACTGATCGACGTAACTTATTCCTTCTTCAGTGCATGCTGACTGACCTGGTGACCTTGTTCTCCACAACAAAAACACGAACTCTTTTCGCGTTTCGGACGTTACAATTTACAATTAAAGGCAGAATGTTCCCTTTTCGTTGCAATTATAACAGCGGCTCCTCTGGATCTCCTCCGGTTTACGATTTTCCTTCTCTTTAACAACATCGCTTTTCGCGATGTGTTGTTCCCAAATGAATGTTTCCTGACACACTAATCAATTACAAATGACACTAGTCAATTACCAGTGCGCAACTTGAGTAGGAATGCCAACCTCATTTTCAGAATGTAACGTTGCCAATTTATCAATAATCATTAAACATAAATCATTAAATTACTTCCATTTTCTAATAATAGAATATTAATGTTATGATTTATAGTTAAAAATTATGCGTCCTAACATGTGTCCTAAACGGCTTAGTTTCCGAAATAAAAAAATTTAAACATGTAATAATAATCTATTTATTTGAAAGAAATACAGTTTGAATAAGTCAAAAATTAGTCAAAACCAGAAAAACAAAAACAGGCTTCAGTTCTTCTGATGAAATAAAACAATTAGATGAATTGTTGAAAATGTCCACCTTGAGCCATGATCCATCGAGCCTTCTTCTCAAAGATTGACGCTCAAAGATATCAAGTGTGTCACGTATTGCTTCGCATGAAGCAACTATATTCCTCAAATCATTCTCATTCTCAATTGGGGTGGTATAAACCAATTATTTTAGATGCCGCTAAAGGAAATAATCCAAAGATTTAAGTCTGGTGATCTAGGAGGAGTCTATTTTTGACTTTGACTTTGACTTTGTCTACGATTGTTCACTTTGCGATTGTGCGAATGGTAACTCACGTGAAGCAAAACATATTTATGCAGGAAGATATCTCCAAAGCAATTTATCGTTTCGTCAAATATTTGTGAACATTCACCTATATTTCGGAAACTAAGCTGTTTAAGACACATGTTTATATGGACTTTTTTACTTGAAATAAACCAAAGAATCGCTCTGTTGAGTATGGCAACATACTTAACTAACACTTTGTACATATACATACATTGTATATATACATATTATATATATTTCATTAACAAATATTGTGAAATATAATAAATAATATTTTATATATATACATATATGTATATACAGAATGTTTCAGACCTGACATACCACCTGCTACTTGCAGATTCTTGAAGTAATTTTGAGATAAAAAAATCTAATACCATAACATCTATATCAGCTATAATAGTTTTTAAATTAGCAGTGATTAAAGTTTATTAATTACGGAGCTGTAATTTTGCGCACTCAGGCATGATGATATAACAAGTGATGAAGATGCATCATGAGAGCAACTTCAAGATCATTATCGTACAAATATTTTTTTGATTGATGCTTTTATTAAGAAATTCTTGTTTTTATACGGAATCTATTTGTACATTATGTACGCAAAATTAATATTGAAGCATATAACAAAAATATGAATTTAGAGAGATATTATAACAAAATATGAATTAGCGAGACATTATGGCATGTATCAAAATAAATTAATAATCATATTCGTGTGCTTTGTATGCACAGTAAATATTTTTCTAATAAATAGATAAACTATACAATACTTATTTATTGTTCAAATTTTGTGCCCTTTATTACTTGAGATAATCTTGAAATTAAGAACGAATGAATATCAGAAGAACTATGAATATCAACCTAAGCAAGAAAATTAATCCGACGGTCACTAAATGATACATTTAATCCAATGTACCAATCACTAACTGATAGTCCAAATTAAATTAAATAAACGGTCACTAACGCATACATTTACATAGTCTATTATTTTTTTTATTTTTAGATTCTGTTTACAACTCGAGTAAAACATATTTTTCGATACAAAAATGATTAATCTTCGGTATAATTGATTTCTGATTTCAATAACTTTATAATATATAGTATTTTTTATTCTTATTCCCTTACGAAAAAAAACCCTCAACCTGTGTTAACACTCAAATTTAGATGTTTACCATCAAAGTTGAATGTTGACCATCAACATTGGGTGTCACTTAAGCGTTGAGTATCAATGTTGGGTGTCAGTTAAGAGTGACCATAAATATTCGATGTTGCTTTGGTATAGACATTCAATATTGAGTGTCAGTTAAACGTTGAGCATCAATATTGAGTGTCAGTTGGGTGTGACCATTAAATTCGGTGAATAGCTTGGTGTATACACCATACTAGACACCGAATTTGATAGCAATACCTAATCGCGGTTTACTCAATAGATGAGTGTAAATCTTAAACGACTTAATAACCTTTGAGTGTCATTTTCAAAATTGAATGTAAGTGTCACTTGAATGTTAATCCTTATGATTGAGAATTAACGTTGAAATGTTGAATATAGATGCGCCTCCAGATTCATTTATGAAAGAAATATCTTTTACTATGCGCATAAAACATCTTTTTGATTTTATCTAGGCTGCGTTTAGAAACATCATCCAAGTACTCCCATGTATCGTTTTATCGTTGTTGTCGAATATGAAACAAGGATAATATAAAACACATCTAGATGATGTTTCCGCAGCCTAGATAAAGTTCGTCAAGAAGATGTTTCACGAAGTCCTAAAGATATTAAAGCTCTATTGAGATATATCACAGTTATTATATACTAACATTCAGCGTTCTTGGCTCATCGAAGCAGCAGTTCCCATACGATTGCAGTGGTTAAGCACTGTTGTGGATGAGGTATGAGATTGGATGGGTGACCGCTTAGAAAAATAAGAAATTACTTCCAAAATGAGAGAGGAGAGAGAGAGAGCGTTTTTTTTAAATTATTTTAATAATTTTGTCGTGTGTATTCGGAAAATGTTGCCAATTAAAAATATTATTTTAGGAATAAAACAGATTTAATTAATTTTATATAATAAAGCCATTTATTTTGATGATTTTCTTTAGGCGTTAACCTTTAATTGGATGTAACCTTCAGTTGACGATCCAAAATTACATTCAAATTTGAGCGTTTTTAAAAGTGTTTAACACCCAAATTTGAGCGTTCTTTTTGAGTGTTTAACGCCCAAAATTGAGGGTATTTTTTCGTAAAGATTAATCCATGCAACTATCTTACATGTGTTGCTTCAAAAAACTCAGATTCACACAATGAGATGTCCAACCGTTTCCGTATTTAATGTTTATTTAAGAACTTCAAGACGAAATTACAATCTTTTAGCTTAACATCTTATCTTAAATGGTAAATCGAAATCGTCTTCCTTCCATAGAACAACTGAACGTCAACCTCTCGAACAAAAACCATTCAAGCTCAAAAAAATAACTATATAATTACATTTACGCAGCAAATTCACACATCACTTAAATATATACAATACTAGGAGTAATAGGTTTCCTAAGACAATCACTCATTCTATTATAAATACATTTCCTACAATTCGGCCATCCTGACTATTACGAGGTTCAGGAAAATTCTGTCCCGCAGTTATACACAATCAGTAGGTTGTATGCCTTCTTCAGTGACGATATATCCTAAATATTCCAATTTGGTTTGTAAAAATTTACACTTATCTAATCTAAGTTCCAATTGATGTTCTATCGTAGAAGCAATAAGAAAGTCATTTAGATAAATTGCAACATTTCCTAATTCTATTAAATCGCGGAAAATTTCCGTTACAAAGCGTTGAAATCTTAAAGGTGCCCCTTTCAGTCCAAAAGGCATTTTAAGAAATTCGTAAAGATGTAACAAATGATATTTTATAATGTTATTTTTATCGAATCTTCGTGCATGCTTACATGGAAAAAATCATCTTTCAAATCTAAAGATGTAAAATATTTTTTTTTCTGCCTCTGATCTAACTGGTCTTTAATTAAAGATAGAGGAAAATTGTCGCGAGTTGTTTGTTTATTCAAAATTCTGAAATCAACTCATAATCTTGTCTCTCCATTTCGTTTCTTGGTTAAGACAATTGGCGACACATACTCGGACTCACTTGATCTAATTATTCCCGATTTTAACCAATTTTCTATTATAACTTTTAGTTTCGACTTTTCATCGTACGATAATCTTCGCGGTGTACAGCTAAACGATTTACAATTAGTAAGTGTAAGTTTTATTACATTCTCGACTTTAGGTTTCACTGATCTAAGCGGTTCTACATAATACTCATGACATATTTCACACATTTCTTGTTTAATTGTGTTCAGCAAATTATCACGATTTATTACGATTTTTTGTGTCTCTTGGACACAAAAATCTTATTTTGTTCTTCCAACTCTATAACTAAAATTTCTTCCGCCTCAGTTTTTTTCTGCAGTGTTTAGTTTGAAATCTTAAGAAAATCCCGACCTAGAATTACAGGAACATTCATTGTATTATTCTCAATTATATAAATCTCTAAAAGAATCTGTTCTCTCTCCCTCAAAAATAATTTCTACATTAACTCTATCTAAGACACTCAATCTATTATTGTTAATATCATAAAATTTAGCTTCTTTTGTTGACACAGATTTCTAAGTTCGGAACATGCATTTTCTTAATAAAACTTATCAAACTACCCGTGTCAATCAAAGAAACCAATTTCTCGATGTAATCGTTTCCGTTTGGATAAATTTGAACCTGAAGCGTCCGGTGAAATTCGTCTTTTGACTGATCGACGTAACTTATTCCTTCTTCAGTGCATGCTGACTGACCTGGTGACCTTGTTCTCCACAACAAAAACACGAACTCTTTTCGCGTTTCGGACGTTACAATTTACAATTAAAGGCAGAATGTTCCCTTTTCGTTGCAATTATAACAGCGGCTCCTCTGGATCTCCTCCGGTTTACGATTTTCCTTCTCTTTAACAACATCGCTTTTCGCGATGTGTTGTTCCCAAATGAATGTTTCCTGACACACTAGACTTCAAAGTGACCTTCGAGAATGCTTCTAATAATTCAGCCGGAGTATCAAACCGTTGTATCCGAGCTTGGAACTGAAGATTTGAATCCGAGATATCATCTATTAAATAGTCAGACAATTCGTCTTCCGAAATTGGAACTAAATTTCCCATAATAATTTTATCATGCAAATAATCTGCAAAAGTCTCAAAAGATTTTCACTTTCTCTCTTCGAACTCACAACGTAATTGTAACTTATTTAGCCGCAAATCAAAAATTTTTGTTAGTTCTTTTAGCAAATCTTCAGCGTTTAATCCATTCTCGAATAATACATTTCAAAGCCTTACCTCCGTAACTTGTTGCAGATTATTGCTTTCATCTCCAAATCATCTAAACTATATTTGCGGACTAAAAGTTTTATTTGTTTCTCCCAAGCATAATTCCTGGCGTTTTCGTCAAATTCTCCTATCAAATTCTTCACATCTTTCTTAGTGCCGTGATGAACATTATAGCTGTCGCTGCTATCCCCTTGATTAGCGCGTATTAGATTCACTTCTCTCTGCAGTAGTCGGAGCTCTGCTAGTTCTTTTTCACAACGTAAAATTTTCATTTTATATATTTGCACAATATTTGATGCGCTTATCAAGGCTACTTGTTCAGTAATCTAAAGTGTTCGTATTCTTCAATTCGTCCACTCCTACGACATTTTCAGATTCTTCATAATACTTTGCTTCTACATTCACTGCTTCATCTCCTACGTCTATATATCTTCTCATAAGCTCAGCCTTGCCAGTAGATGACAGTTCTAGGTCTCGGAGTCTCTTTCAGATCTGCTAGTCGTATGTTTCCATAACTGCAATTATTATCGCTCGAACGTCTTTCTATTCCGTAGTGTGTTCCGCCTTTAGATATTTATTCCTCTTTCCCAAACTTCTGTGCGCCTCACGCGTGTGGAATTCCACTTCTGAGAAATTGTTGCTCCAAAAAACTCAAATTCATACAATGAGACGTCCAGCTGTTTTCGTGTTTAATATTTATTTAAGAATTTCAAGACAATCTTTTATCTTAACATCTTATCTTAAATCATAAATTGAAGTCGTCTTCTTTCTATAGAACAATCGAACGTCAACCTCTCGAATAAAAACCGTTCAAGCTCGAAAAAACAACTATATAATTACATTTGCGCAGCAAGTTTACACATCACCTAAATATATACTAGGAGCAGTAGGTTTCCTGAGACAATCACTCCTTCTATTAAATACTTCCTATACATGATCACAAATAAAGACATTTATCTTAGTGCATGTTGATGAGCTCACTTCAGCACACTCACAAATGATTATCTAAACGTGGTCTGTAATTGGCCATATTTAAACTTTTATATCTAAAAAATGACTGCTTAAAATAAAAATTTATAAATAACTTTTTTACTTAATTTTTCGAAGGTTTCTTTCTATGATATTTTGATTCATGAATTTTTGAATATTATGCATATTAGACTGCCAAGAAAAAAAATTTGCTTTTTAATCGGCTACTTAGCTCAAAAGCTTTTGGCATGAAATGAAAGCTTTTGAGCTACTAATGTATATATGTGTATACAAATATTATACGTATGTAGAAATGGACAATCTAAATTTGTATTATGTTAAACTTATTTTATATTACAATAATTATATATTATATAATAATTATATAATTTTATATTAATATAATATTAAAACTGTTAATTTTAAATTTGTATTCGCGAACAATTTCGGAGCTAACTAATATCGTATTTTCTTGATTATCTACTTAATCTCACTT